>CATNUY010000127.1:600000-826685 GCA_951217065.1 Baccha elongata | reverse complement strand
TGGAGTTTTTTTTCTATTTTTAATAATTTTATCAAAAATTATTGGTTATCTACAACTGTTTGATTTTCAATATATTTTTACAAATATTTTTACAAATATTTTTTTTTTAATTATACTACGAACAAATCAAAATTTATTTTATTTTATAGATCTGGTTTTTGACTATCTATTAAAAATAATTTTCTTGAAATTGGAGTTTTTTTTTCTATTTTTAATAATTTTATCAAAAATTATTGGTTATCTACAACTGTTTGATTTTCAATATATTTTTAATTTTACAAATATTTTTTTTAATTATACTACGAACAAATCAAAATTTATTTTATTTTATAGATCTGGTCTTTGGCTATCTATTAAAAATAATTTTCTTGAAATTGGAGTTTTTTTTCTATTTTTAATAATTTTATCAAAAATTATTGGTTATCTACAACTGTTTGATTTTCAATATATTTTTACAAATATTTTTTTTTAATTATACTACGAACAAATCAAAATTTATTTTATTTTATAGATCTGGTCTTTGGCTATCTATTAAAAATAATTTTCTTGAATTTGGAGTTTTTTTTCTATTTTTAATAATTTTATCAAAAATTATTGGTTATCTACAACTGTTTGATTTTCAATATATTTTTACAAATATTTTTTTTTAATTATACTACGAACAAATCAAAATTTATTTTATTTATAGATCTGGTCTTTGGCTATCTATTAAAAATAATTTTCTTGAAATTGGAGTTTTTTTTCTATTTTTAATAATTTTATCAAAAATTATTGGTTATCTACAACTGTTTGATTTTCAATATATTTTTACAAATATTTTTTTTAATTATACTACGAACAAATCAAAATTTATTTTATTTTATAGATCTGGTCTTTGGCTATCTATTAAAAATAATTTTCTTGAAATTGGAGTTTTTTTTCTATTTTTAATAATTTTATCAAAAATTATTGGTTATCTACAACTGTTTGATTTTCAATATATTTTTACAAATATTTTTTTTTAATTATACTACGAACAAATCAAAATTTATTTTATTTTATAGATCTGGTCTTTGGCTATCTATTAAAAATAATTTTCTTGAAATTGGAGTTTTTTTCTATTTTAATAATTTTATCAAAAATTATTGGTTATCTACAACTGTTTGATTTTCAATATATTTTTACAAATATTTTTACAAATATTTTTTTTTAATTATACTACGAACAAATCAAAATTTATTTTATTTTATAGATCTGGTCTTTGGCTATCTATTAAAAATAATTTTCTTGAAATTGGAGTTTTTTTTTCTATTTTTAATAATTTTATCAAAAATTATTGGTTATCTACAACTGTTTGATTTTCAATATATTTTTACAAATATTTTTACAAATATTTTTTTTTAATTATACTACGAACAAATCAAAATTTATTTTATTTTATAGATCTGGTCTTTGGCTATCTATTAAAAATAATTTTCTTGATATTGGAGTTTTTTTTCTATTTTTAATAATTTTATCAAAAATTATTGGTTATCTACAACTGTTTGATTTTCAATATATTTTTACAAATATTTTTACAAATATTTTTTTTAATTATACTACGAACAAATCAAAATTTATTTTATTTTATAGATCTGGTCTTTGGCTATCTATTAAAAATAATTTTCTTGAAATTGGAGTTTTTTTTCTATTTTTAATAATTTTATCAAAAATTATTGGTTATCTACAACTGTTTGATTTTCAATATATTTTTACAAATATTTTTTTTTAATTATACTACGAACAAATCAAAATTTATTTTATTTTATAGATCTGGTCTTTGGCTATCTATTAAAAATAATTTTCTTGAAATTGGAGTTTTTTTTCTATTTTTAATAATTTTATCAAAAATTATTGGTTATCTACAACTGTTTGATTTTCAATATATTTTTACAAATATTTTTTTTTAATTATACTACGAACAAATCAAAATTTATTTTATTTTATAGATCTGGTCTTTGGCTACCTATTAAAAATAATTTTCTTGAAATTGGAGTTTTTTTTCCATTTTTAATAATTTTATCAAAAATTATTGGTTATCTACAACTGTTTGATTTTCAATATATTTTAACAAATATTTTTTTTTAATTATACTACGAACAAATCAAAATTTATTTTATTTTATAGATCTGGTCTTTGGCTATCTATTAAAAATAATTTTCTTGAAATTGGAGTTTTTTTTCTATTTTTAATAATTTTATCAAAAATTATTGGTTATCTACAACTGTTTGATTTTCAATATATTTTTACAAATATTTTTTTTTAATTATACTACGAACAAATCAAAATTTATTTTATTTTATAGATCTGGTCTTTGGCTATCTATTAAAAATAATTTTCTTGAAATTGGAGTTTTTTTTCTATTTTTAATAATTTTATCAAAAATTATTGGTTATCTACAACTGTTTGATTCTCAATATATTTTTACAAATATTTTTTTTTTAATTATACTACGAACAAATCAAAATTTATTTTATTTTATAGATCTGGTCTTTGGCTATCTATTAAAAATAATTTTCTTGAAATTGGAGTTTTTTTTCTATTTTTAATAATTTTATCAAAAATTATTGGTTATCTACAACTGTTTGATTTTCAATATATTTTTACAAATAGTTTTTTTTAATTATACTACGAACAAATCAAAATTTATTTTATTTTATAGATCTGGTCTTTGGCTATCTATTAAAAATAATTTTCTTGAAATTGGAGTTTTTTTTCTATTTTTAATAATTTTATCAAAAATTATTGGTTATCTACAACTGTTTGATTTTCAATATATTTTTACAAATATTTTTTTTTAATTATACTACGAACAAATCAAAATTTATTTTATTTTATAGATCTGGTCTTTGGCTATCTATTAAAAATAATTTTCTTGAAATTGGAGTTTTTTTTCTATTTTTAATAATTTTATCAAAAATTATTGGTTATCTACAACTGTTTGATTTTCAATATATTTTTACAAATATTTTTTTTTAATTATACTACGAACAAATCAAAATTTATTTTATTTTATAGATCTGGTCTTTGGCTATCTATTAAAAATAATTTTCTTGAAATTGGAGTTTTTTTTCTATTTTTAATAATTTTATCAAAAATTATTGGTTATCTACAACTGTTTGATTTTCAATATATTTTTACAAATATTTTTACAAATATTTTTTTTTTAATTATACTACGAACAAATCAAAATTTATTTTATTTTATAGATCTGGTCTTTGGCTATCTATTAAAAATAATTTTCTTGAAATTGGAGTTTTTTTTCTATTTTTAATAATTTTATCAAAAATTATTGGTTATCTACAACTGTTTGATTTTCAATATATTTTTACAAATATTTTTACAAATATTTTTTTTTAATTATACTACGAACAAATCAAAATTTATTTTATTTTATAGATCTGGTCTTTGGCTATCTATTAAAAATAATTTTCTTGAAATTGGAGTTTTTTTTCTATTTTTAATAATTTTATCAAAAATTATTGGTTATCTACAACTGTTTGATTTTCAATATATTTTTACAAATATTTTTACAAATATTTTTTTTTTAATTATACTACGAACAAATCAAAATTTATTTTATTTTATAGATCTGGTCTTTGGCTATCTATTAAAAATAATTTTCTTGAAATTGGAGTTTTTTTTCTATTTTTAATAATTTTATCAAAAATTATTGGTTATCTACAACTGTTTGATTTTCAATATATTTTTACAAATATTTTTACAAATATTTTTTTTTTAATTATACTACGAACAAATCAAAATTTATTTTATTTTATAGATCTGGTCTTTGGCTATCTATTAAAAATAATTTTCTTGAAATTGGAGTTTTTTTTCTATTTTTAATAATTTTATCAAAAATTATTGGTTATCTACAACTGTTTGATTTTCAATATATTTTTACAAATATTTTTTTTTAATTATACTACGAACAAATCAAAATTTATTTTATTTTATAGATCTGGTCTTTGGCTATCTATTAAAAATAATTTTCTTGAAATTGGAGTTTTTTTTCTATTTTTAATAATTTTATCAAAAATTATTGGTTATCTACAACTGTTTGATTTTCAATATATTTTTACAAATATTTTTTTTTAATTATACTACGAACAAATCAAAATTTATTTTATTTTATAGATCTGGTCTTTGGCTATCTATTAAAAATAATTTTCTTGAAATTGGAGTTTTTTTTCCATTTTTAATAATTTTATCAAAAATTATTGGTTATCTACAACTGTTTGATTTTCAATATATTTTTACAAATATTTTTTTTTAATTATACTACGAACAAATCAAAATTTATTTTATTTTATAGATCTGGTCTTTGGCTATCTATTAAAACTAATTTTCTTGAAATTGGAGTTTTTTTTCTATTTTTAATAATTTTATCAAAAATTATTGGTTATCTACAACTGTTTGATTTTCAATATATTTTTACAAATATTTTTTTTTAATTATACTACGAACAAATCAAAATTTATTTTATTTTATAGATCTGGTCTTTGGCTATCTATTAAAAATAATTTTCTTGAAATTGGAGTTTTTTTTCTATTTTTAATAATTTTATAAAAAATTATTGGTTATCTACAACTGTTTGATTTTCAATATATTTTTACAAATATTTTTTTTTAATTATACTACGAACAAATCAAAATTTATTTTATTTTATAGATCTGGTCTTTGGCTATCTATTTAAAATAATTTTCTTGAAATTGGAGTTTTTTTTCTATTTTTAATAATTTTATCAAAAATTATTGGTTATCTACAACTGTTTGATTTTCAATATATTTTTACAAATAGTTTTTTTTAATTATACTACGAACAAATCAAAATTTATTTTATTTTATAGATCTGGTCTTTGGCTATCTATTAAAAATAATTTTCTTGAAATTGGAGTTTTTTTTCTATTTTTAATAATTTTATCAAAAATTATTGGTTATCTACAACTGTTTGATTTTCAATATATTTTTACAAATATTTTTTTTTAATTATACTACGAACAAATCAAAAATTATTTTATTTTATAGATCTGGTCTTTGGCTATCTATTAAAAATAATTTTCTTGAAATTGGAGTTTTTTTTCTATTTTTAATAATTTTATCAAAAATTATTGGTTATCTACAACTGTTTGATTTTCAATATATTTTTACAAATATTTTTTTTTTATTATACTACGAACAAATCAAAATTTATTTTATTTTATAGATCTGGTCTTTGGCTATCTATTAAAAATAATTTTCTTGAAATTGGAGTTTTTTTTCTATTTTTAATAATTTTATCAAAAATTATTGGTTATCTACAACTGTTTGATTTTCAATATATTTTTACAAATATTTTTTTTTTAATTATACTACGAACAAATCAAAATTTATTTTATTTTATAGATCTGGTCTTTGGCTATCTATTAAAAATAATTTTCTTGAAATTGGAGTTTTTTTTCTATTTTTAATAATTTTATCAAAAATTATTGGTTATCTACAACTGTTTGATTTTCAATATATTTTTACAAATATTTTTTTTTAATTATACTACGAACAAATCAAAATTTATTTTATTTTATAGATCTGGGTTTTGGCTATCTATTAAAAATAATTTTCTTGAAATTGGAGTTTTTTTTCTATTTTTAATAATTTTATCAAAAATTATTGGTTATCTACAACTGTTTGATTTTCAATATATTTTTACAAATATTTTTTTTTAATTATACTACGAACAAATCAAAATTTATTTTATTTTATAGATCTGGTCTTTGGCTATCTATTAAAAATAATTTTCTTGAAATTGGAGTTTTTTTTCTATTTTTAATAATTTTATCAAAAATTATTGGTTATCTACAACTGTTTGATTTTCAATATATTTTTACAAATATTTTTTTTTAATTATACTACGAACAAATCAAAATTTATTTTATTTTATAGATCTGGTCTTTGGCTATCTATTAAAAATAATTTTCTTGAAATTGGAGTTTTTTTTCTATTTTTAATAATTTTATCAAAAATTATTGGTTATCTACAACTGTTTGATTTTCAATATATTCTTACAAATATTTTTACAAATATTTTTTTTTAATTATACTACGAACAAATCAAAATTTATTTTATTTTATAGATCTGGTCTTTGGCTATCTATTAAAAATAATTTTCTTGAAATTTGAGTTTTTTTTTCTATTTTTAATAATTTTATCAAAAATTATTGGTTATCTACAACTGTTTGATTTTCAATATATTTTTACAAATATTTTTTTTTAATTATACTACGAACAAGTAAAAATTTATTTTATTTTATAGATCTGGTCTTTGGCTATCTATTAAAAATAATTTTCTTGAAATTGGAGTTTTTTTTCTATTTTTAATAATTTTATCAAAAATTATTGGTTATCTACAACTGTTTGATTTTCAATATATTTTTACAAATATTTTTTTTTAATTATACTACGAACAAATCAAAATTTATTTTATTTTATAGATCTGGTCTTTGGCTATCTATTAAAAATAATTTTCTTGAAATTGGAGTTTTTTTTCTATTTTTAATAATTTTATCAAAAATTATTGGTTATCTACAACTGTTTGATTTTCAATATATTTTTACAAATATTTTTTTTTAATTATACTACGAACAAATCAAAATTTATTTTATTTTATAGATCTGGTCTTTGGCTATCTATTAAAAATAATTTTCTTGAAATTGGAGTTTTTTTTCTATTTTTAATAATTTTATCAAAAATTATTGGTTATCTACAACTGTTTGATTTTCAATATATTTTTACAAATATTTTTTTTTAATTATACTACGAACAAATCAAAATTTATTTTATTTTATAGATCTGGTCTTTGGCTATCTATTAAAAATAATTTTCTTGAAATTGGAGTTTTTTTTCTATTTTTAATAATTTTATCAAAAATTATTGGTTATCTACAACTGTTTGATTTTCAATATATTTTTACAAATATTTTTTTTTAATTATACTACGAACAAATCAAAATTTATTTTATTTTATAGATCTGGTCTTTGGCTATCTATTAAAAATAATTTTCTTGAAATTGGAGTTTTTTTCTATTTTTAATAATTTTATCAAAAATTATTGGTTATCTACAACTGTTTGATTTTCAATATATTCTTACAAATATTTTTACAAATATTTTTTTTTAATTATACTACGAACAAATCAAAATTTATTTTATTTTATAGATCTGGTCTTTGGCTATCTATTAAAAATAATTTTCTTGAAATTGGAGTTTTTTTTCTATTTTTAATAATTTTATCAAAAATTATTGGTTATCTACAACTGTTTGATTTTCAATATATTTTTACAAATATTTTTTTTTAATTATACTACGAACAAATCAAAATTTATTTTATTTTATAGATCTGGTCTTTGGCTATCTATTAAAAATAATTTTCTTGAAATTGGAGTTTTTTTTCTATTTTTAATAATTTTATCAAAAATTATTGGTTATCTACAACTGTTTGATTTTCAATATATTTTTACAAATATTTTTTTTTAGTTATACTACGAACAAATCAAAATTTATTTTATTTTATAGATCTGGTCTTTGGCTATCTATTAAAAATAATTTTCTTGAAATTGGAGTTTTTTTTCTATTTTTAATAATTTTATCAAAAATTATTGGTTATCTACAACTGTTTGATTTTCAATATATTTTTACAAATATTTTTACAAATATTTTTTTTAAATTATACTACGAACAAATCAAAATTTATTTTATTTTATAGATCTGGTCTTTGGCTATCTATCAAAAATTATTGGTTATCTACAACTGTTTGATTTTCAATATATTTTTACAAATATTTTTTTTTAATTATACTACGAACAAATCAAAATTTATTTTATTTTATAGATCTGGTCTTTGGCTATCTATTAAAAATAATTTTCTTGAAATTGGAGTTTTTTTTCTATTTTTAATAATTTTATCAAAAATTATTGGTTATCTACAACTGTTTGATTTTCAATATATTTTTACAAATATTTTTTTTTAATTATACTACGAACAAATCAAAATTTATTTTATTTTATAGATATGGTTTTTGGCTATCTATTAAAAATAATTTTCTTGAAATTGGAGTTTTTTTTCTATTTTTAATAATTTTATCAAAAATTATTGGTTATCTACAACTGTTTGATTTTCAATATATTTTTACAAATATTTTTTTTTAATTATACTACGAACAAATCAAAATTTATTTTATTTTATAGATCTGGTCTTTGGCTATCTATTAAAAATAATTTTCTTGAAATTGGAGTTTTTTTTCTATTTTTAATAATTTTATCAAAAATTATTGGTTATCTACAACTGTTTGATTTTTAATATATTTTTACAAATATTTTTTTTTAATTATACTACGAACAAATCAAAATTTATTTTATTTTATAGATCTGGTCTTTGGCTATCTATTAAAAATAATTTTCTTGAAATTGGAGTTTTTTTTCTATTTTTAATAATTTTATCAAAAATTATTGGTTATCTACAACTGTTTGATTTTCAATATATTTTTACAAATATTTTTTTTTAATTATACTACGAACAAATCAAAATTTATTTTATTTTATAGATCTGGTCTTTGGCTATCTATTAAAAATAATTTTCTTGAAATTGGAGTTTTTTTTCTATTTTTAATAATTTTATCAAAAATTATTGGTTATCTACAACTGTTTGATTTTCAATATATTTTTACAAATATTTTTTTTTAATTATACTACGAACAAATCAAAATTTATTTTATTTTATAGATCTGGTCTTTGGCTATCTATTAAAAATAATTTTCTTGAAATTGGAGTTTTTTTTCTATTTTTAATAATTTTATCAAAAATTATTGGTTATCTACAACTGTTTGATTTTCAATATATTTTTACAAATATTTTTACAAATATTTTTTTTTAATTATACTACGAACAAATCAAAATTTATTTTATTTTATAGATCTGGTCTTTGGCTATCTATTAAAAATAATTTTCTTGAAATTGGAGTTTTTTTTCTATTTTTAATAATTTTATCAAAAATTATTGGTTATCTACAACTGTTTGATTTTCAATATATTTTTACAAATATTTTTTTTTAATTATACTACGAACAAATCAAAATTTATTTTATTTTATAGATCTGGTCTTTGGCTATCTATTAAAAATAATTTTCTTGAAATTGGAGTTTTTTTTCTATTTTTAATAATTTTATCAAAAATAATTGGTTATCTACAACTGTTTGATTTTCAATATATTTTTACAAATATTTTTTTTTAATTATACTACGAACAAATCAAAATTTATTTTATTTTATAGATCTGGTCTTTGGCTATCTATTAAAAATAATTTTCTTGAAATTGGAGTTTTTTTTCTATTTTTAATAATTTTATCAAAAATTATTGGTTATCTACAACTGTTTGATTTTCAATATATTTTTACAAATATTTTTTTTTAATTATACTACGAACAAATCAAAATTTATTTTATTTTATAGATCTGGTCTTTGGCTATCTATTAAAAATAATTTTCTTGAAATTGGAGTTTTTTTTCTATTTTTAATAATTTTATCAAAAATTATTGGTTATCTACAACTGTTTGATTTTCAATATATTTTTACAAATATTTTTTTTTAATTATACTACGAACAAATCAAAATTTATTTTATTTTATAGATCTGGTCTTTGGCTATCTATTAAAAATAATTTTCTTGAAATTGGAGTTTTTTTTCTATTTTTAATAATTTTATCAAAAATTATTGGTTATCTACAACTGTTTGATTTTCAATATATTTTTACAAATATTTTTTTTTTAATTATACTACGAACAAATCAAAATTTATTTTATTTTATAGATCTGGTCTTTGGCTATCTATAAAAAATAATTTTCTTGAAATTGGAGTTTTTTTTCTATTTTTAATAATTTTATCAAAAATTATTGGTTATCTACAACTGTTTGATTTTCAATATATTTTTACAAATATTTTTTTTTAATTATACTACGAACAAATCAAAATTTATTTTATTTTATAGATCTGGTCTTTGGCTATCTATTAAAAATAATTTTCTTGAAATTGGAGTTTTTTTTCTATTTTTAATAATTTTATCAAAAATTATTGGTTATCTTCAACTGTTTGATTTTCAATATATTTTTACAAATATTTTTTTTTAATTATACTACGAACAAATCAAAATTTATTTAATTTTATAGATCTGGTCTTTGGCTATCTATTAAAAATAATTTTCTTGAAATTGGAGTTTTTTTCTATTTTTAATAATTTTATCAAAAATTATTGGTTATCTACAACTGTTTGATTTTCAATATATTTTTACAAATATTTTTACAAATATTTTTTTTTAATTATACTACGAACAAATCAAAATTTATTTTATTTTATAGATCTGGTCTTTGGCTATCTATTAAAAATAATTTTCTTGAAATTGGAGTTTTTTTTCTATTTTTAATAATTTTATCAAAAATTATTGGTTATCTACAACTGTTTGATTTTCAATATATTTTTACAAATATTTTTTTTTAATTATACTACGAACAAATCAAAATTTATTTTATTTTATAGATCTGGTCTTTGGCTATCTATTAAAAATAATTTTTTTGAAATTGGAGTTCTTTTTCTATTTTTAATAATTTTATCAAAAATTATTGGTTATCTACAACTGTTTGATTTTCAATATATTTTTACAAATATTTTTACAAATATTTTTTTTTAATTATACTACGAACAAATCAAAATTTATTTTATTTTATAGATCTGGTCTTTGGCTATCTATTAAAAATAATTTTCTTGAAATTGGAGTTTTTTTTCTATTTTTAATAATTTTATCAAAAATTATTGGTTATCTACAACTGTTTGATTTTCAATATATTTTTACAAATATTTTTACAAATATTTTTTTTTAATTATACTACGAACAAATCAAAATTTATTTTATTTTATAGATCTGGTCTTTGGCTATCTATTAAAAATAATTTTCTTGAAATTGGAGTTTTTTTTCTATTTTTAATAATTTTATCAAAAATTATTGGTTATCTACAACTGTTTGATTTTCAATATATTTTTACAAATATTTTTTTTTAATTATACTACGAACAAATCAAAATTTATTTTATTTTATAGATCTGGTCTTTGGCTATCTATTAAAAATAATTTTCTCGAAATTGGAGTTTTTTTTCTATTTTTAATAATTTTATCAAAAATTATTGGTTATCTACAACTGTTTGATTTTCAATATATTTTTACAAATATTTTTTTTTAATTATACTACGAACAAATCAAAATTTATTTTATTTTATAGATCTGGTCTTTGGCTATCTATTAAAAATAATTTTCTTGAAATTGGAGTTTTTTTTCTATTTTTAATAATTTTATCAAAAATTATTGGTTATCTACAACTGTTTGATTTTCAATATATTTTTACAAATATTTTTACAAATATTTTTTTTTAATTATACTACGAACAAATCAAAATTTATTTTATTTTATAGATCTGGTCTTTGGCTATCTATTAAAAATAATTTTCTTGAAATTGGAGTTTTTTTTCTATTTTTAATAATTTTATCAAAAATTATTGGTTATCTACAACTGTTTGATTTTCAATATATTTTTACAAATATTTTTTTTTAATTATACTACGAACAAATCAAAATTTATTTTATTTTATAGATCTGGTCTTTGGCTATCTATTAAAAATAATTTTCTTGAAATTGGAGTTTTTTTTCTATTTTTAATAATTTTATCAAAAATTATTGGTTATCTACAACTGTTTGATTTTCAATATATTTTTACAAATATTTTTTTTTAATTATACTACGAACAAATCAAAATTTATTTTATTTTATAGATCTGGTCTTTGGCTATCTATTAAAAATAATTTTCTTGAAATTGGAGTTTTTTTTCTATTTTTAATAATTTTATCAAAAATTATTGGTTATCTACAACTGTTTGATTTTCAATATATTTTTACAAATATTTTTTTTTAATTATACTACGAACAAATTAAAATTTATTTTATTTTATAGATCTGGTCTTTGGCTATCTATTAAAAATAATTTTCTTGAAATTGGAGTTTTTTTTCTATTTTTAATAATTTTATCAAAAATTATTGGTTATCTACAACTGTTTGATTTTCAATATATTTTTACAAATATTTTTACAAATATTTTTTTTTAATTATACTACGAACAAATCAAAATTTATTTTATTTTATAGATCTGGTCTTTGGCTATCTATTAAAAATAATTTTCTTGAAATTGGAGTTTTTTTTCTATTTTTAATAATTTTATCAAAAATTATTGGTTATATATAACTGTTTGATTTTCAATATATTTTTACAAATATTTTTACAAATATTTTTTTTTAATTATACTACGAACAAATCAAAATTTATTTTATTTTATAGATCTGGTCTTTGGCTATCTATTAAAAATAATTTTCTTGAAATTGGAGTTTTTTTTCTATTTTTAATAATTTTATCAAAAATTATTGATTATCTACAACTGTTTGATTTTCAATATATTTTTACAAATATTTTTACAAATATTTTTTTTTAATTATACTACGAACAAATCAAAATTTATTTTATTTTATAGATCTGGTCTTTGGCTATCTATTAAAAATAATTTTCTTGAAATTGGAGTTTTTTTTCTATTTTTAATAATTTTATCAAAAATTATTGGTTATCTACAACTGTTTGATTTTCAATATATTTTTACAAATATTTTTTTTAAATTATACTACGAACAAATCAAAATTTATTTTATTTTATAGATCTGGTCTTTGGCTATCTATTAAAAATAATTTTCTCGAAATTGGAGTTTTTTTTCTATTTTTAATAATTTTATCAAAAATTATTGGTTATCTACAACTGTTTGATTTTCAATATATTTTTACAAATATTTTTTTTTAATTATACTACGAACAAATCAAAATTTATTTTATTTTATAGATCTGGTCTTTGGCTATCTATTAAAAATAATTTTCTTGAAATTGGAGTTTTTTTTCTATTTTTAATATTTTATCAAAAATTATTGGTTATCTACAACTGTTTGATTTTCAATATATTTTTACAAATATTTTTACAAATATTTTTTTTTAATTATACTACGAACAAATCAAAATTTATTTTATTTTATAGATCTGGTCTTTGGCTATCTATTAAAAATAATTTTCTTGAAATTGGAGTTTTTTTTCTATTTTTAATAATTTTATCAAAAATTATTGGTTATCTACAACTGTTTGATTTTCAATATATTTTTACAAATATTTTTTTTTAATTATACTACGAACAAATCAAAATTTATTTTATTTTATAGATCTGGTTTTTGGCTATCTATTAAAAATAATTTTCTTGAAATTGGAGTTTTTTTTCTATTTTTAATAATTTTATCAAAAATTATTGGTTATCTACAACTGTTTGATTTTCAATATATTTTTACAAATATTTTTTTTTAATTATACTACGAACAAATCAAAATTTATTTTATTTTATAGATCTGGTCTTTGGCTATCTATTAAAAATAATTTTCTTGAAATTGGAGTTTTTTTTCTATTTTTAATAATTTTATCAAAAATTATTGGTTATCTACAACTGTTTGATTTTCAATATATTTTTACAAATATTTTTTTTTAATTATACTACGAACAAATCAAAATTTATTTTATTTTATAGATCTGGTCTTTGGCTATCTATTAAAAATAATTTTCTTGAAATTGGAGTTTTTTTTCTATTTTTAATAATTTTATCAAAAATTATTGGTTATCTACAACTGTTTGATTTTCAATATATTTTTACAAATATTTTTACAAATATTTTTTTTTAATTATACTACGAACAAATCAAAATTTATTTTATTTTATAGATCTGGTCTTTGGCTATCTATTAAAAATAATTTTCTTGAAATTGGAGTTTTTTTTCTATTTTTAATAATTTTATCAAAAATTATTGGTTATATATAACTGTTTGACTTTCAATATATTTTTACAAATATTTTTACAAATATTTTTTTTTAATTATACTACGAACAAATCAAAATTTATTTTATTTTATAGATCTGGTCTTTGGCTATCTATTAAAAATAATTTTCTTGAAATTGGAGTTTTTTTTTCTATTTTTAATAATTTTATCAAAAATTATTGATTATCTACAACTGTTTGATTTTCAATATATTTTTACAAATATTTTTACAAATATTTTTTTTTAATTATACTACGAACAAATCAAAATTTATTTTATTTTATAGATCTGGTCTTTGGCTATCTATTAAAAATAATTTTCTTGAAATTGGAGTTTTTTTTTCTATTTTTAATAATTTTATCAAAAATTATTGGTTATCTACAACTGTTTGATTTTCAATATATTTTTACAAATATTTTTTTTTAATTATACTACGAACAAATCAAAATTTATTTTATTTTATAGATCTGGTCTTTGGCTATCTTTTAAAAATAATTTTCTTGAAATTGGAGTTTTTTTTCTATTTTTAATAATTTTATCAAAAATTATTGGTTATCTACAACTGTTTGATTTTCAATATAATATTTTTACAAATATTTTTTTTAATTATACTACGAACAAATCAAAATTTATTTTATTTTATAGATCTGGTCTTTGGCTATCTATTAAAAATAATTTTCTTGAAATTGGAGTTTTTTTTCTATTTTTAATAATTTTATCAAAAAATTATTGGTTATCTACAACTGTTTGATTTTCAATATATTTTACAAATATTTTTACAAATATTTTTTTTTAATTATAATACGAACAAATCAAAATTTATTTTATTTTATAGATCTGGTCTTTGGCTATCTATTAAAAATAATTTTCTTGAAATTGGAGTTTTTTTTCTATTTTTAATAATTTTATCAAAAAATTGGTTATCTACAACTGTTTGATTTTCAATATATTTTTACAAATATTTTTACAAATATTTTTTTTTAATTATACTACGAACAAATCAAAATTTATTTTATTTTATAGATCTGGTTTTTGGCTATCTATTAAAAATAATTTTCTTGAAATTGGAGTTTTTTTTCTATTTTTAATAATTTTATCAAAAATTATTGGTTATCTACAACTGTTTGATTTTCAATATATTTTTACAAATATTTTTACAAATATTTTTTTTTAATTATACTACGAACAAATCAAAATTTATTTTATTTTATAGATCTGGTCTTTGGCTATCTATTAAAAATAATTTTCTTGAAATTGGAGTTTTTTTTCTATTTTTAATAATTTTATCAAAAATTATTGGTTATCTACAACTGTTTGATTTTCAATATATTTTTACAAATATTTTTACAAATATTTTTTTTTAATTATACTACGAACAAATCAAAATTTATTTTATTTTATAGATCTGGTCTTTGGCTATCTATTAAAAATAATTTTCTTGAAATTGGAGTTTTTTTTCTATTTTTAATAATTTTATCAAAAATTATTGGTTATCTACAACTGTTTGATTTTCAATATATTTTTACAAATATTTTTTTTTAATTATACTACGAACAAATCAAAATTTATTTTATTTTATAGATCTGGTCTTTGGCTATCTATTAAAAATAATTTTCTTGAAATTGGAGTTTTTTTTCTATTTTTAATAATTTTATCAAAAATTATTGGTTATCTACAACTGTTTGATTTTCAATATATTTTTACAAATATTTTTTTTTAATTATACTACGAACAAATCAAAATTTATTTTATTTTATAGATCTGGTCTTTGGTTATCTATTAAAAATAATTTTCTTGAAATTGGAGTTTTTTTTCTATTTTTAATAATTTTATCAAAAATTATTGGTTATCTACAACTGTTTGATTTTCAATATATTTTTACAAATATTTTTTTTTTAATTATACTACGAACAAATCAAAATTTATTTTATTTTATAGATCTGGTCTTTGGCTATCTATTAAAAATAATTTTCTTGAAATTGAAGTTTTTTTTCTATTTTTAATAATTTTATCAAAAATTATTGGTTATCTACAACTGTTTGATTTTCAATATATTTTTACAAATATTTTTTTTTAATTATGCTACGAACAAATCAAAATTTATTTTATTTTATAGATCTGGTCTTTGGCTATCTATTTAAAATAATTTTTCTTGAAATTGGAGTTTTTTTTCTATTTTTAATAATTTTATCAAAAATTATTGGTTATCTACAACTGTTTGATTTTCAATATATTTTTACAAATATTTTTTTTTAATTATACTACGAACAAATCAAAATTTATTTTATTTTATAGATCTGGTCTTTGGCTATCTATTAAAAATAATTTTCTTGAAATTGGAGTTTTTTTTCTATTTTTAATAATTTTATCAAAAATTATTGGTTATCTACAACTGTTTGATTTTCAATATATTTTTACAAATATTTTTTTTTTAATTATACTACGAACAAATCAAAATTTATTTTATTTTATAGATCTGGTCTTTGGCTATCTATTAAAAATAATTTTCTTGAAATTGAAGTTTTTTTTCTATTTTTAATAATTTTATCAAAAATTATTGGTTATCTACAACTGTTTGATTTTCAATATATTTTTACAAATATTTTTTTTTAATTATACTACGAACAAATCAAAATTTATTTTATTTTATAGATCTGGTCTTTGGCTATCTGTTAAAAATAATTTTCTTGAAATTGGAGTTTTTTTTCTATTTTTAATAATTTTATAAAAAATTATTGGTTATCTACAACTGTTTGATTTTCAATATATTTTTACAAATATTTTTTTTTAATTATACTACGAACAAATCAAAATTTATTTTATTTTATAGATCTGGTCTTTGGCTATCTATTAAAAATAATTTTCTTGAAATTGGAGTTTTTTTTCTATTTTTAATAATTTTATCAAAAATTATTGGTTATCTACAACTGTTTGATTTTCAATATATTTTTACAAATATTTTTACAAATATTTTTTTTTAATTATACTACGAACAAATCAAAATTTATTTTATTTTATAGATCTGGTCTTTGGCTATCTATTAAAAATAATTTTCTTGAAATTGGAGTTTTTTTTCTATTTTTAATAATTTTATCAAAAATTATTGGTTATCTACAACTGTTTGATTTTCAATATATTTTTACAAATATTTTTTTTTAATTATACTACGAACAAATCAAAATTTATTTTATTTTATAGATCTGGTCTTTGGCTATCTATTAAAAATAATTTTCTTGAAATTGGAGTTTTTTTTCTATTTTTAATAATTTTATCAAAAATTATTGGTTATCTACAACTGTTTGATTTTCAATATATTTTTACAAATATTTTTTTTTAATTATACTACGAACAAATCAAAATTTATTTTATTTTATAGATCTGGTCTTTGGCTATCTATTAAAAATAATTTTCTTGAAATTGGAGTTTTTTTTCTATTTTTAATAATTTTATCAAAAATTATTGGTTATCTACAACTGTTTGATTTTCAATATATTTTTACAAATATTTTTTTTTAATTATACTACGAACAAATCAAAATTTATATTATTTTATAGATCTGGTCTTTGACTATCTATTAAAAATAATTTTCTTGAAATTGGAGTTTTTTTTCTATTTTTAATAATTTTATCAAAAATTATTGGTTATCTAAAACTGTTTGATTTTCAACTTATTTTTACAAATATTTTTTTTTTAATTATACTACGAACAAATCAAAATTTATTTTATTTTATAGATCTGGTCTTTGGCTATCTATTAAAAATAATTTTCTTGAAATTGGAGTTTTTTTTCTATTTTTAATAATTTTATCAAAAATTATTGGTTATCTACAACTGTTTGATTTTCAATATATTTTTACAAATATTTTTACAAATATTTTTTTTTAATTATACTACGAACAAATCAAAATTTATTTTATTTTATAGATCTGGTCTTTGGCTATCTATTAAAAATAATTTTCTTGAAATTGGAGTTTTTTTTCTATTTTTAATAATTTTATAAAAAATTATTGGTTATCTACAACTGTTTGATTTTCAATATATTTTTGCAAATATTTTTACAAATATTTTTTTTTAATTATACTACGAACAAATCAAAGTTTATTTTATTTTATAGATCTGGTCTTTGGCTATCTATTAAAAATAATTTTCTTGAAATTGGAGTTTTTTTTTCTATTTTTAATAATTTTATCAAAAATTATTGGTTATCTACAACTGTTTGATTTTCAATATATTTTTACAAATATTTTTACAAATATTTTTTTTTAATTATACTACGAACAAATCAAAATTTATTTTATTTTATAGATCTGGTCTTTGGCTATCTATTAAAAATAATTTTCTTGAAATTGGAGTTTTTTTTCTATTTTTAATAATTTTATCAAAAATTATTGGTTATCTACAACTGTTTGATTTTCAATATATTTTTACAAATATTTTTTTTTAATTATACTACGAACAAATCAAAATTTATTTTATTTTATAGATCTGGTCTTTGGCTATCTATTAAAAATAATTTTCTTGAAATTGGAGTTTTTTTTCTATTTTTAATAATTTTATCAAAAATTATTGGTTATCTACAACTGTTTGATTTTCAATATATTTTTACAAATATTTTTTTTTAATTATACTACGAACAAATCAAAATTTATTTTATTTTATAGATCTGGTCTTTGGCTATCTATTAAAAATAATTTTCTTGAAATTGGAGTTTTTTTTCTATTTTTAATAATTTTATCAAAAATTATTGGTTATCTACAACTGTTTGATTTTCAATATATTTTTACAAATATTTTTTTTTAATTATACTACGAACAAATCAAAATTTATATTATTTTATAGATCTGGTCTTTGACTATCTATTAAAAATAATTTTCTTGAAATTGGAGTTTTTTTTCTATTTTTAATAATTTTATCAAAAATTATTGGTTATCTAAAACTGTTTGATTTTCAACTTATTTTTACAAATATTTTTTTTTTAATTATACTACGAACAAATCAAAATTTATTTTATTTTATAGATCTGGTCTTTGGCTATCTATTAAAAATAATTTTCTTGAAATTGGAGTTTTTTTTCTATTTTTAATAATTTTATCAAAAATTATTGGTTATCTACAACTGTTTGATTTTCAATATATTTTTACAAATATTTTTACAAATATTTTTTTTTAATTATACTACGAACAAATCAAAATTTATTTTATTTTATAGATCTGGTCTTTGGCTATCTATTAAAAATAATTTTCTTGAAATTGGAGTTTTTTTTCTATTTTTAATAATTTTATAAAAAATTATTGGTTATCTACAACTGTTTGATTTTCAATATATTTTTGCAAATATTTTTACAAATATTTTTTTTTAATTATACTACGAACAAATCAAAGTTTATTTTATTTTATAGATCTGGTCTTTGGCTATCTATTAAAAATAATTTTCTTGAAATTGGAGTTTTTTTTTCTATTTTTAATAATTTTATCAAAAATTATTGGTTATCTACAACTGTTTGATTTTCAATATATTTTTACAAATATTTTTACAAATATTTTTTTTTAATTATACTACGAACAAATCAAAATTTATTTTATTTTATAGATCTGGTCTTTGGCTATCTATTAAAAATAATTTTCTTGAAATTGGATTTTTTTTCTATTTTTAATAATTTTATCAAAAATTATTGGTTATCTACAACTGTTTGATTTTCAATATATTTTTACAAATATTTTTTTTTAATTATACTACGAACAAATCAAAATTTATTTTATTTTATAGATCTGGTCTTTGGCTATCTATTAAAAATAATTTTCTTGAAATTGGAGTTTTTTTTTCTATTTTTAATAATTTTATCAAAAATTATTGGTTATCTACAACTGTTTGATTTTCAATATATTTTTACAAATATTTTTACAAATATTTTTTTTTAATTATACTACGAACAAATCAAAATTTATTTTATTTTATAGATCTGGTCTTTGGCTATCTATTAAAAATAATTTTCTTGAAATTGGAGTTTTTTTTCTATTTTTAATAATTTTATCAAAAATTATTGGTTATCTACAACTGTTTGATTTTCAATATATTTTTACAAATATTTTTACAAATATTTTTTTTTTAATTATACTACGAACAAATCAAAATTTATTTTATTTTATAGATCTGGTCTTTGGCTATCTATTAAAAATAATTTTCTTGAAATTGGAGTTTTTTTTCTATTTTTAATAATTTTATCAAAAATTATTGGTTATCTACAACTGTTTGATTTTCAATATATTTTTACAAATATTTTTACAAATATTTTTTTTTAATTATACTACGAACAAATCAAAATTTATTTTATTTTATAGATCTGGTCTTTGGCTATCTATTAAAAATAATTTTCTTGAAATTGGAGTTTTTTTCTATTTTTAATAATTTTATCAAAAATTATTGGTTATCTACAACTGTTTGATTTTCAATATATTTTTACAAATATTTTTACAAATATTTTTTTTTAATTATACTACGAACAAATCAAAATTTATTTTATTTTATAGATCTGGTCTTTGGCTATCTATTAAAAATAATTTTCTTGAAATTGGAGTTTTTTTTCTATTTTTAATAATTTTATCAAAAATAATTGGTTATCTACAACTGTTTGATTTTCAATATATTTTTACAAATATTTTTTTTTAATTATACTACGAACAAATCAAAATTTATTTTATTTTATAGATCTGGTCTTTGGCTATCTATTAAAAATAATTTTCTTGAAATTGGAGTTTTTTTTCTATTTTTAATAATTTTATCAAAAATTATTGGTTATCTACAACTGTTTGATTTTCAATATATTTTTACAAATATTTTTACAAATATTTTTTTTTAATTATACTACGAACAAATCAAAATTTATTTTATTTTATAGATCTGGTCTTTGGCTATCTATTAAAAATAATTTTCTTGAAATTGGAGTTTTTTTTCTATTTTTAATAATTTTATCAAAAATTATTGGTTATCTACAACTGTTTGATTTTCAATATATTTTTACAAATATTTTTTTTTAATTATACTACGAACAAATCAAAATTTATTTTATTTTATAGATCTGGTCTTTGGCTATCTATTAAAAATAATTTTCTTGAAATTGGAGTTTTTTTTCTATTTTTAATAATTTTATCAAAAATTATTGGTTATCTACAACTGTTTGATTTTCAATATATTTTTACAAATATATTTTTTTAATTATACTACGAACAAATCAAAATTTATTTTATTTTATAGATCTGGTCTTTGGCTATCTATTAAAAATAATTTTCTTGAAATTGGAGTTTTTTTTCTATTTTTAATAATTTTATCAAAAATTATTGGTTATCTACAACTGTTTGATTTTCAATATATTTTTACAAATATTTTTTTTTAATTATACTACGAACAAATCAAAATTTATTTTATTTTATAGATCTGGTCTTTGGCTATCTATTAAAAATAATTTTCTTAAAATTGGAGTTTTTTTTCTATTTTTAATAATTTTATCAAAAATTTTTGGTTATCTACAACTGTTTGATTTTCAATATATTTTTACAAATATTCTTACAAATATTTTTTTTTAATTATACTACGAACAAATCAAAATTTATTTTATTTTATAGATCTGGTCTTTGGCTATCTATTAAAAATAATTTTCTTGAAATTGGAGTTTTTTTTCTATTTTTAATAATTTTATCAAAAATTATTGGTTATATACAACTGTTTGATTTTCAATCTCTACCGATGGACTGCGACCTTGTCGTGGTGGTAGGGCTTAAACTGTTCATTATTCTACGGCATCTAAGATGTCTTGATCAGTGAACTAACAGCAGTCCGGGTGAACTGCACACCCTAGGACGTTCACCCTCAAGTTTGGTGGTGAAGAACCAGAGCATACCTGAATGTTTATTTATAAACATCTTCAGAGTAATGTCCGTGTTCAATAGGTAACCTATCCCAGGATTAACTGGGTAACGGCCCTACATCAGGCAAAAGTAGTTAGGGCAGGGGAATCACGAAAGTGTCCTTGACGATTACTCATTTAAACGTTTGAAAGGGAACTTTCATAACATGAGTGTTTTGTTGGTTTTGCACTGAGCTAGTGCCATTGTGAAAGTAGCAAATAAGCAGGGTGGTCTTTGTAACTCAAGGAGGCCACCCGAAAAGGCGGTAGATAACTACTCTATCCCAGAACATAAACTGGGTAACGAGCGTTACTACCGTCAAAAAACTTGAGTAAGTCAAGTAGAATTGACAGAAGTTGAGATGTGGAACTTGAGTTGGTTCCAGTTCAAGACATACTTGGCACATCTTCAGGGTAGGCAATCCCTGTGACTTTGTAGGTAAAGTCAGAATGTCAAAGTGTTACAGTTGGGAGTATTTCCCCAACTACACGACGTTTTAGGTTTGACGTACAATAAACTTAGCACGGGTGTTAGGGGCCCTAGAGTTTGTTCGAGAGGAATGTTCCTTGTGGAATTTAATCATGATCATTCTCTACCCTAACAGTTGGGCTGGCCCTTTCGGGGAGCTTCGTGCTGGTTGTGGTTATCCATAGCGGAAACATTTGGCACCTCGGTGCAAGAGATGCAGATCGGTCTCGCTTCTTAACAAGGAGTGTGCACATACCTACATGTTCTCAATTTGTTACTGCTTTATAATCTACTTCGGTAATTATATTTCAGGACGCTGGTTTACGTTTGATTAAACTCGCAGTGGAGCGCCACCGTGGAGTTAAGTCTTAATAGATAGTGTATCCACGTTAAATTTCAGTTTCATCCTGTTTGGTTTTCAATATATTTTTACAAATATTTTTTTTTAATTATACTACGAACAAATCAAAATTTATTTTATTTTATAGATCTGGTCTTTGGCTATCTATTAAAAATAATTTTCTTGAAATTGGAGTTTTTTTTCTATTTTTAATAATTTTATCAAAAATTATTGGTTATCTACAACTGTTTGATTTTCAATATATTTTTACAAATATTTTTACAAATATTTTTTTTTAATTATACTACGAACAAATCAAAATTTATTTTATTTTATAGATCTGGTCTTTGGCTATCTATTAAAAATAATTTTCTTGAAATTGGAGTTTTTTTTCTATTTTTAATAATTTTATCAAAAATTATTGGTTATCTACAACTGTTTGATTTTCAATATATTTTTACAAATATTTTTTTTTAATTATACTACGAACAAATCAAAATTTATTTTATTTTATAGATCTGGTCTTTGGCTATCTATTAAAAATAATTTTCTTGAAATTGGAGTTTTTTTTCTATTTTTAATAATTTTATCAAAAATTATTGGTTATCTACAACTGTTTGATTTTCAATATATTTTTACAAATATTCTTACAAATATTTTTTTTTTAATTATACTACGAACAAATCAAAATTTATTTTATTTTATAGATCTGGTCTTTGGCTATCTATTAAAAATAATTTTCTTGAAATTGGAGTTTTTTTTCTATTTTTAATAATTTTATCAAAAATTATTGGTTATCTACAACTGTTTGATTTTCAATATATTTTTACAAATATTTTTTTTTAATTATACTACGAACAAATCAAAATTTATTTTATTTTATAGATCTGGTCTTTGGCTATCTATTAAAAATAATTTTCTTGAAATTGGAGTTTTTTTTCTATTTTTAATAATTTTATCAAAAATAATTGGTTATCTACAACTGTTTGATTTTCAATATATTTTTACAAATATTTTTTTAATTATACTACGAACAAATCAAAATTTATTTTATTTTATAGATCTGGTCTTTGGCTATCTATTAAAAATAATTTTTTTGAAATTGGAGTTTTTTTTCTATTTTTAATAATTTTATCAAAAATTATTGGTTATCTAAAACTGTTTGATTTTCAATATATTTTTACAAATATTTTTTTTTTTAATTATACTACGAACAAATCAAAATTTATTTTATTTTATAGATCTGGTCTTTGGCTATCTATTAAATATAATTTTCTTGAAATTGGAGTTTTTTTTCTATTTTTAATAATTTTATCAAAAATTATTGGTTATCTACAACTGTTTGATTTTTAATATATTTTTACAAATATTTTTTTTTAATTATACTACGAACAAATCAAAATTTATTTTATTTTATAGATCTGGTCTTTGGCTATCTACTAAAAATAATTTTCTTGAAATTGGAGTTTTTTTTCTATTTTTAATAATTTTATCAAAAATTATTGGTTATCTACAACTGTTTGATTTTCAATATATTTTTACAAATATTTTTACAAATATTTTTTTTTAATTATACTACGAACAAATCAAAATTTATTTTATTTTATAGATCTGGTCTTTGGCTATCTATTAAAAATAATTTTCTTGAAATTGGAGTTTTTTTTCTATTTTTAATAATTTTATCAAAAATTATTGGTTATCTACAACTGTTTGATTTTCAATATATTTTTACAAATATTTTTTTTTAATTATACTACGAACAAATCAAAATTTATTTTATTTTATAGATCTGGTCTTTGGCTATCTATTAAAAATAATTTTCTTGAAATTGGAGTTTTTTTTCTATTTTTAATAATTTTATCAAAAATTATTGGTTATCTACAACTGTTTGATTTTCAATATATTTTTACAAATATTTTTACAAATATTTTTTTTTAATTATACTACGAACAAATCAAAATTTATTTTATTTTATAGATCTGGTCTTTGGCTATCTATTAAAAATAATTTTCTTGAAATTGGAGTTTTTTTTTCTATTTTTAATAATTTTATCAAAAATTATTGGTTATCTACAACTGTTTGATTTTCAATATATTTTTACAAATATTTTTTTTTAATTATACTACGAACAAATCAAAATTTATTTTATTTTATAGATCTGGTCTTTGGCTATCTATTAAAAATAATTTTCTTGAAATTGGAGTTTTTTTTCTATTTTTAATAATTTTATCAAAAATTATTGGTTATCTACAACTGTTTGATTTTCAATATATTTTTACAAATATTTTTACAAATATTTTTTTTTAATTATACTACGAACAAATCAAAATTTATTTTATTTTATAGATCTGGTCTTTGGCTATCTATTAAAAATAATTTTCTTGAAATTGGAGTTTTTTTTCTATTTTTAATAATTTTATCAAAAATTATTGGTTATCTACAACTGTTTGATTTTCAATATATTTTTACAAATATTTTTTTTTAATTATACTACGAACAAATCAAAATTTATTTTATTTTATAGATCTGGTCTTTGGCTATCTATTAAAAATAATTTTCTTGAAATTGGAGTTTTTTTTCTATTTTTAATAATTTTATCAAAAATTATTGGTTATCTACAACTGTTTGATTTTCAATATATTTTTACAAATATTTTTTTTTAATTATACTACGAACAAATCAAAATTTATTTTATTTTATAGATCTGGTCTTTGGCTATCTATTAAAAATAATTTTCTTGAAATTGGAGTTTTTTTTCTATTTTTAATAATTTTATCAAAAATTATTGGTTATCTACAACTGTTTGATTTTAATATATTTTTACAAATATTTTTACAAATATTTTTTTTTAATTATACTACGAACAAATCAAAATTTATTTTATTTTATAGATCTGGTCTTTGGCTATCTATTAAAAATAATTTTCTTGAAATTGGAGTTTTTTTTCTATTTTTAATAATTTTATCAAAAATTATTGGTTATCTACAACTGTTTGATTTTCAATATATTTTTACAAATATTTTTTTTTAATTATACTACGAACAAATCAAAATTTATTTTATTTTATAGATCTGGTCTTTGGCTATCTATTAAAAATAATTTTCTTGAAATTGGAGTTTTTTTTCTATTTTTAATAATTTTATCAAAAATTATTGGTTATCTACAACTGTTTGATTTTCAATATATTTTTACAAATATTTTTTTTTAATTATACTACGAACAAATCAAAATTTATTTTATTTTATAGATCTGGTCTTTGGCTATCTATTAAAAATAATTTTCTTGAAATTGGAGTTTTTTTTCTATTTTTAATAATTTTATCAAAAATTATTGGTTATCTACAACTGTTTGATTTTCAATATATTTTTACAAATATTTTTACAAATATTTTTTTTTAATTATACTACGAACAAATCAAAATTTATTTTATTTTATAGATCTGGTCTTTGGCTATCTATTAAAAATAATTTTCTTGAAATTGGAGTTTTTTTTTCTATTTTTAATAATTTTATCAAAAATTATTGGTTATCTACAACTGTTTGATTTTCAATATATTTTTACAAATATTTTTTTTTTAATTATACTACGAACAAATCAAAATTTATTTTATTTTATAGATCTGGTCTTTGGCTATCTATTAAAAATAATTTTCTTGAAATTGGAGTTTTTTTTCTATTTTTAATAATTTTATCAAAAATTATTGGTTATCTACAACTGTTTGATTTTCAATATATTTTTACAAATATTTTTACAAATATTTTTTTTTAATTATACTACGAACAAATCAAAATTTATTTTATTTTATAGATCTGGTCTTTGGCTATCTATTAAAAATAATTTTCTTGAAATTGGAGTTTTTTTTTCTATTTTTAATAATTTTATCAAAAATTATTGGTTATCTACAACTGTTTGATTTTCAATATATTTTTACAAATATTTTTTTTTAATTATACTACGAACAAATCAAAATTTATTTTATTTTATAGATCTGGTCTTTGGCTATCTATTAAAAATAATTTTCTTGAAATTGGAGTTTTTTTTCTATTTTTAATAATTTTATCAAAAATTATTGGTTATCTACAACTGTTTGATTTTCAATATATTTTTACAAATATTTTTACAAATATTTTTTTTTAATTATACTACGAACAAATCAAAATTTATTTTATTTTATAGATCTGGTCTTTGGCTATCTATTAAAAATAATTTTCTTGAAATTGGAGTTTTTTTTCTATTTTTAATAATTTTATCAAAAATTATTGGTTATCTACAACTGTTTGATTTTCAATATATTTTTACAAATATTTTTTTTTAATTATACTACGAACAAATCAAAATTTATTTTATTTTATAGATCTGGTCTTTGGCTATCTATTAAAAATAATTTTCTTGAAATTGGAGTTTTTTTTCTATTTTTAATAATTTTATCAAAAATTATTGGTTATCTACAACTGTTTGATTTTCAATATATTTTTACAAATATTTTTTTTTAATTATACTAGGAACAAATCAAAATTTATTTTATTTTATAGATCTGGTCTTTGGCTATCTATTAAAAATAATTTTCTTGAAATTGGAGTTTTTTTTCTATTTTTAATAATTTTATCAAAAATTATTGGTTATCTACAACTGTTTGATTTTCAATATATTTTTACAAATATTTTTTTTTAATTATACTACGAACAAATCAAAATTTATTTTATTTTATAGATCTGGTCTTTGGCTATCTATTAAAAATAATTTTCTTGAAATTGGAGTTTTTTTTTCTATTTTTAATAATTTTATCAAAAATTATTGGTTATCTACAACTGTTTGATTTTCAATATATTTTTACAAATATTTTTTTTTAATTATACTACGAACAAATCAAAATTTATTTTATTTTATAGATCTGGTCTTTGGCTATCTATTAAAAATAATTTTCTTGAAATTGGAGTTTTTTTTCTATTTTTAATAATTTTATCAAAAATTATTGGTTATCTACAACTGTTTGATTTTCAATATATTTTTACAAATATTTTTTTTTAATTATATTACGAACAAATCAAAATTTATTTTATTTTATAGATCTGGTCTTTGGCTATCTATTTAAAATAATTTTCTTGAAATTGGAGTTTTTTTTCTATTTTTAATAATTTTATCAAAAATTATTGGTTATCTACAACTGTTTGATTTTCAATATATTTTTACAAATATTTTTACAAATATTTTTTTTTAATTATACTACGAACAAATCAAAATTTATTTTATTTTATAGATCTGGTCTTTGGCTATCTATTAAAAATAATTTTCTTGAAATTGGAGTTTTTTTTCTATTTTTAATAATTTTATCAAAAATTATTGGTTATCTACAACTGTTTGATTTTCAATATATTTTTACAAATATTTTTTTTTAATTATACTACGAACAAATCAAAATTTATTTTATTTTATAGATCTGGTCTTTGGCTATCTATTAAAAATAATTTTCTTGAAATTGGAGTTTTTTTTCTATTTTTAATAATTTTATCAAAAATTATTGGTTATCTACAACTGTTTGATTTTCAATATATTTTTACAAATATTTTTTTTTAATTATACTACGAACAAATCAAAATTTATTTTATTTTATAGATCTGGTTTTTGGCTATCTATTAAAAATAATTTTCTTGAAATTGGAGTTTTTTTTTCTATTTTTAATAATTCTATCAAAAATTATTGGTTATCTACAACTGTTTGATTTTCAATATATTTTTACAAATATTTTTTTTTAATTATACTACGAACAAATCAAAATTTATTTTATTTTATAGATCTGGTCTTTGGCTATCTATTAAAAATAATTTTCTTGAAATTGGAGTTTTTTTTCTATTTTTAATAATTTTATCAAAAATTATTGGTTATCTACAACTGTTTGATTTTCAATATATTTTTACAAATATTTTTTTTTAATTATACTACGAACAAATCAAAATTTATTTTATTTTATAGATCTGGTTTTTGGCTATCTATTAAAAATAATTTTCTTGAAATTGGAGTTTTTTTTTCTATTTTTAATAATTTTATCAAAAATTATTGGTTATCTACAACTGTTTGATTTTCAATATATTTTTACAAATATTTTTTTTTAATTATACTACGAATAAATCAAAATTTATTTTATTTTATAGATCTGGTCTTTGGCTATCTATTAAAAATAATTTTCTTGAAATTGGAGTTTTTTTTCTATTTTTAATAATTTTATCAAAAATTATTGGTTATCTACAACTGTTTGATTTTCAATATATTTTTACAAATATTTTTACAAATATTTTTTTTTAATTATACTACGAACAAATCAAAATTTATTTTATTTTATAGATCTGGTCTTTGGCTATCTATTAAAAATAATTTTCTTGAAATTGGAGTTTTTTTTCTATTTTTAATAATTTTATCAAAAATTATTGGTTATCTACAACTGTTTGATTTTCAATATATTTTTACAAATATTTTTTTTTAATTATACTACGAACAAATCAAAATTTATTTTATTTTATAGATCTGGTTTTTGGCTATCTATTAAAAATAATTTTCTTGAAATTGGAGTTTTTTTTTCTATTTTTAATAATTTTATCAAAAATTATTGGTTATCTACAACTGTTTGATTTTCAATATATTTTTACAAATATTTTTACAAAAATTTTTTTTAAATTATACTACGAACAAATCAAAATTTATTTTATTTTATAGATCTGGTCTTTGGCTATCTATTAAAAATAATTTTCTTGAAATTGGAGTTTTTTTTTTCTATTTTTAATAATTTTATCAAAAATTATTGGTTATCTACAACTGTTTGATTTTCAATATATTTTTACAAATATTTTTTTTTAATTATACTACGAACAAATCAAAATGTATTTTATTTTATAGATCTGGTCTTTGGCTATCTATTAAAAATAATTTTCTTGAAATTGGAGTTTTTTTTCTATTTTTAATAATTTTATCAAACATTATTGGTTATCTACAACTGTTTGATTTTCAATATATTTTTACAAATATTTTTACAAATATTTTTTTTTAATTATACTACGAACAAATCAAAATTTATTTTATTTTATAGATCTGGTCTTTGGCTATCTATTAAAAATAATTTTCTTGAAATTGGAGTTTTTTTTTCTATTTTTAATAATTTTATCAAAAATTATTGGTTATCTACAACTGTTTGATTTTCAATATATTTTTACAAATATTTTTTTTTAATTATACTACGAACAAATCAAAATTTATTTTATTTTATAGATCTGGTCTTTGGCTATCTATTAAAAATAATTTTCTTGAAATTGGAGTTTTTTTTCTATTTTTAATAATTTTATCAAAAATTATTGGTTATCTACAACTGTTTGATTTTCAATATATTTTTACAAATATTTTTACAAATATTTTTTTTTTAATTATACTACGAACAAATCAAAATTTATTTTATTTTATAGATCTGGTCTTTGGCTATCTATTAAAAATAATTTTCTTGAAATTGGAGTTTTTTTTCTATTTTTAATAATTTTATCAAAAATTATTGGTTATCTACAACTGTTTGATTTTCAATATATTTTTACAAATATTTTTACAAATATTTTTTTTTAATTATACTACGAACAAATCAAAATTTATTTTATTTTATAGATCTGGTCTTTGGCTATCTATTAAAAATAATTTTCTTGAAATTGGAGTTTTTTTTCTATTTTTAATAATTTTATCAAAAATTATTGGTTATCTACAACTGTTTGATTTTCAATATATTTTTACAAATATTTTTTTTTAATTATACTACGAACAAATCAAAATTTATTTTATTTTATAGATCTGGTCTTTGGCTATCTATTAAAAATAATTTTCTTGAAATTGGAGTTTTTTTTCTATTTTTAATAATTTTATCAAAAATTATTGGTTATCTACAACTGTTTGATTTTCAATATATTTTTACAAATATTTTTTTTTAATTATACTACGAACAAATCAAAATTTATTTTATTTTATAGATCTGGTCTTTGGCTATCTATTAAAAATAATTTTCTTGAAATTGGAGTTTTTTTTCTATTTTTAATAATTTTATCAAAAATTATTGGTTATCTACAACTGTTTGATTTTCAATATATTTTTACAAATATTTTTTTTTAATTATACTACGAACAAATCAAAATTTATTTTATTTTATAGATCTGGTCTTTGGCTATCTATTAAAAATAATTTTCTTGAAATTGGAGTTTTTTTTCTATTTTTAATAATTTTATCAAAAATTATTGGTTATCTACAACTGTTTGATTTTCAATATATTTTTACAAATATTTTTACAAATATTTTTTTTTAATTATACTACGAACAAATCAAAATTTATTTTATTTTATAGATCTGGTCTTTGGCTATCTATTAAAAATAATTTTCTTGAAATTGGAGTTTTTTTTCTATTTTTAATAATTTTATCAAAAATTATTGGTTATCTACAACTGTTTGATTTTCAATATATTTTTACAAATATTTTTTTTTAATTATACTACGAACAAATCAAAATTTATTTTATTTTATAGATCTGGTCTTTGGCTATCTATTAAAAATAATTTTCTTGAAATTGGAGTTTTTTTTCTATTTTTAATAATTTTATCAAAAATTATTGGTTATCTAAAACTGTTTGATTTTCAATATATTTTTACAAATATTTTTTTTTAATTATACTACGAACAAATCAAAATTTATTTTATTTTATAGATCTGGTCTTTGGCTATCTATTAAAAATAATTTTCTTGAAATTGGAGTTTTTTTTCTATTTTTAATAATTTTATCAAAAATTATTGGTTATCTACAACTGTTTGATTTTCAATATATTTTTACAAATATTTTTACAAATATTTTTTTTTAATTATACTACGAACAAATCAAAATTTATTTTATTTTATAGATCTGGTCTTTGGCTATCTATTAAAAATAATTTTCTTGAAATTGGAGTTTTTTTTCTATTTTTAATAATTTTATCAAAAATTATTGGTTATCTACAACTGTTTGATTTTCAATATATTTTTACAAATATTTTTTTTTAATTATACTACGAACAAATCAAAATTTATTTTATTTTATAGATCTGGTCTTTGGCTATCTATTAAAAATAATTTTCTTGAAATTGGAGTTTTTTTTCTATTTTTAATAATTTTATCAAAAATTATTGGTTATCTACAACTGTTTGATTTTCAATATATTTTTACAAATATTTTTACAAATATTTTTTTTTAATTATACTACGAACAAATCAAAATTTATTTTATTTTATAGATCTGGTCTTTGGCTATCTATTAAAAATAATTTTCTTGAAATTGGAGTTTTTTTTCTATTTTTAATAATTTTATCAAAAATTATTGGTTATCTACAACTGTTTGATTTTCAATATATTTTTACAAATATTTTTTTTTTAATTATACTACGAACAAATCAAAATTTATTTTATTTTATAGATCTGGTCTTTGGCTATCTATTAAAAATAATTTTCTTGAAATTGGAGTTTTTTTTCTATTTTTAATAATTTTATCAAAAATTATTGGTTATCTACAACTGTTTGATTTTCAATATATTTTTACAAATATTTTTTTTTAATTATACTACGAACAAATCAAAATTTATTTTATTTTATAGATCTGGTCTTTGGCTATCTATTAAAAATAATTTTCTTGAAATTGGAGTTTTTTTTCTATTTTTAATAATTTTATCAAAAATTATTGGTTATCTACAACTGTTTGATTTTCAATATATTTTTACAAATATTTTTTTTTAATTATACTACGAACAAATCAAAATTTATTTTATTTTATAGATCTGGTCTTTGGCTATCTATTAAAAATAATTTTCTTGAAATTGGAGTTTTTTTTCTATTTTTAATAATTTTATCAAAAATTATTGGTTATCTACAACTGTTTGATTTTCAATATATTTTTACAAATATTTTTTTTTAATTATACTACGAACAAATCAAAATTTATTTTATTTTATAGATCTGGTCTTTGGCTATCTATTAAAAATAATTTTCTTGAAATTGGAGTTTTTTTTCTATTTTTAATAATTTTATCAAAAATTATTGGTTATCTACAACTGTTTGATTTTCAATATATTTTTACAAATATTTTTACAAATATTTTTTTTTAATTATACTACGAACAAATCAAAATTTATTTTATTTTATAGATCTGGTCTTTGGCTATCTATTAAAAATAATTTTCTTGAAATTGGAGTTTTTTTTCTATTTTTAATAATTTTATCAAAAATTATTGGTTATCTACAACTGTTTGATTTTCAATATATTTTTACAAATATTTTTTTTTAATTATACTACGAACAAATCAAAATTTATTTTATTTTATAGATCTGGTCTTTGGCTATCTATTAAAAATAATTTTCTTGAAATTGGAGTTTTTTTTCTATTTTTAATAATTTTATCAAAAATTATTGGTTATCTACAACTGTTTGATTTTCAATATATTTTTACAAATATTTTTACAAATATTTTTTTTAATTATACTACGAACAAATCAAAATTTATTTTATTTTATAGATCTGGTTTTTGGCTATCTATTAAAAATAATTTTCTTGAAATTGGAGTTTTTTTTTCTATTTTTAATAATTTTATCAAAAATTATTGGTTATCTACAACTGTTTGATTTTCAATATATTTTTACAAATATTTTTTTTTAATTATACTACGAACAAATCAAAATTTATTTTATTTTATAGATCTGGTCTTTGGCTATCTATTAAAAATAATTTTCTTGAAATTGGAGTTTTTTTTCTATTTTTAATAATTTTATCAAAAATTATTGGTTATCTACAACTGTTTGATTTTCAATATATTTTTACAAATATTTTTACAAATATTTTTTTTTAATTATACTACGAACAAATCAAAATTTATTTTATTTTATAGATCTGGTCTTTGGCTATCTATTAAAAATAATTTTTTTGAAATTGGAGTTTTTTTTCTATTTTTAATAATTTTATCAAAAATTATTGGTTATCTACAACTGTTTGATTTTCAATATATTTTTACAAATATTTTTTTTTAATTATACTACGAACAAATCAAAATTTATTTTATTTTATAGATCTGGTCTTTGGCTATCTATTAAAAATAATTTTTTTGAAATTGGAGTTTTTTTCTATTTTTAATAATTTTATCAAAAATTATTGGTTATCTACAACTGTTTGATTTTCAATATATTTTTACAAATATTTTTTTTTAATTATACTACGAACAAATCAAAATTTATTTTATTTTATAGATCTGGTCTTTGGCTATCTATTAAAAATAATTTTTTTGAAATTGGAGTTTTTTTTCTATTTTTAATAATTTTATCAAAAATTATTGGTTATCTACAACTGTTTGATTTTCAATATATTTTTACAAATATTTTTACAAATATTTTTTTTTAATTATACTACGAACAAATCAAAATTTATTTTATTTTATAGATCTGGTCTTTGGCTATCTACTAAAAATAATTTTTTTGAAATTGGAGTTTTTTTTCTATTTTTAATAATTTTATCAAAAATTATTGGTTATCTACAACTGTTTGATTTTCAATATATTTTTACAAATATTTTTTTTTAATTATACTACGAACAAATCAAAATTTATTTTATTTTATAGATCTGGTCCTTGGCTATCTATTAAAAATAATTTTCTTGAAATTGGAGTTTTTTTTTCTATTTTTAATAATTTTATCAAAAATTATTGGTTATCTACAACTGTTTGATTTTCAATATATTTTTACAAATATTTTTTTTTAATTATACTACGAACAAATCAAAATTTATTTTATTTTATAGATCTGGTCTTTGGCTATCTATTAAAAATAATTTTCTTGAAATTGGAGTTTTTTTTCTATTTTTAATAATTTTATCAAAAATTATTGGTTATCTACAACTGTTTGATTTTCAATATATTTTTACAAATATTTTTTTTTAATTATACTACGAACAAATCAAAATTTATTTTATTTTCTAGATCTGGTCTTTGGCTATCTATTAAAAATAATTTTCTTGAAATTGGAGTTTTTTTTCTATTTTTAATAATTTTATCAAAAATTATTGGTTATCTACAACTGTTTGATTTTCAATATATTTTTACAAATATTTTTACAAATATTTTTTTTTAATTATACTACGAACAAATCAAAATTTTATTTTTTTTATAGATCTGGTTTGGCTATCTATTAAAAATAATTTTCTTGAAATTGGAGTTTTTTTTCTATTTTTAATAATTTTATCAAAAATTATTGGTTATCTACAACTGTTTGATTTTCAATATATTTTTACAAATATTTTTTTTTAATTATACTACGAACAAATCAAAATTTATTTTATTTTATAGATCTGGTCTTTGGCTATCTATTAAAAATAATTTTTTTGAAATTGGAGTTTTTTTTCTATTTTTAATAATTTTATCAAAAATTATTGGTTATCTACAACTGTTTGATTTTCAATATATTTTTACAAATATTTTTTTTTAATTATACTACGAACAAATCAAAATTTAATTTATTTTATAGATCTGGTCTTTGGCTATCTATTAAAAATAATTTTCTTGAAATTGGAGTTTTTTTTCTATTTTTAATAATTTTATCAAAAATTATTGGTTATCTACAACTGTTTGATTTTCAATATATTTTTACAAATATTTTTTTTTAATTATACTACGAACAAATCAAAATTTATTTTATTTTATAGATCTGGTCTTTGGCTATCTATTAAAAATAATTTTCTTGAAATTGGAGTTTTTTTTCTATTTTTAATAATTTTATCAAAAATTATTGGTTATCTACAACTGTTTGATTTTCAATATATTTTTACAAATATTTTTACAAATATTTTTTTTTAATTATACTACGAACAAATCAAAATTTATTTTATTTTATAGATCTGGTCTTTGGCTATCTATTAAAAATAATTTTCTTGAAATTGGAGTTTTTTTTCTATTTTTAATAATTTTATCAAAAATTATTGGTTATCTACAACTGTTTGATTTTCAATATATTTTTACAAATATTTTTTTTTAATTATACTACGAACAAATCAAAATTTATTTTATTTTATAGATCTAGTCTTTGGCTATCTATTAAAAATAATTTTCTTGAAATTGGAGTTTTTTTTCTATTTTTAATAATTTTATCAAAAATTATTGGTTATCTACAACTGTTTGATTTTCAATATATTTTTACAAATATTTTTACAAATATTTTTTTTTAATTATACTACGAACAAATCAAAATTTATTTTATTTTATAGATCTGGTCTTTGGCTATCTATTAAAAATAATTTTCTTGAAATTGGAGTTTTTTTTCTATTTTTAATAATTTTATCAAAAATTATTGGTTATCTACAACTGTTTGATTTTCAATATATTTTTACAAATATTTTTACAAATATTTTTTTTTAATTATACTACGAACAAATCAAAATTTATTTTATTTTATAGATCTGGTCTTTGGCTATCTATTAAAAATAATTCTCTTGAAATTGGAGTTTTTTTTCTATTTTTAATAATTTTATCAAAAATTATTGGTTATCTACAACTGTTTGATTTTCAATATATTTTTACAAATATTTTTACAAATATTTTTTTTTAATTATACTACGAACAAATCAAAATTTATTTTATTTTATAGATCTGGTTTTTGGCTATCTATTAAAAATAATTTTCTTGAAATTGGTTTTTTTTTTTCTATTTTTAATAATTTTATCAAAAATTATTGGTTATCTACAACTGTTTGATTTTCAATATATTTTTACAAATATTTTTTTTTAATTATACTACGAACAAATCAAAATTTATTTTATTTTATAGATCTGGTCTTTGGCTATCTATTAAAAATAATTTTCTTGAAATTGGAGTTTTTTTTCTATTTTTAATAATTTTATCAAAAATTATTGGTTATCTACAACTGTTTGATTTTCAATATATTTTTACAAATATTTTTTTTTAATTATACTACGAACAAATCAAAATTTATTTTATTTTATAGATCTGGTCTTTGGCTATCTAATAAAAATAATTTTCTTGAAATTGGAGTTTTTTTTCTATTTTTAATAATTTTATCAAAAATTATTGGTTATCTACAACTGTTTGATTTTCAATATATTTTTACAAATATTTTTTTTTAATTATATTACGAACAAATCAAAATTTATTTTATTTTATAGATATGGTCTTTGGCTATCTATTAAAAATAATTTTCTTGAAATTGGAGTTTTTTTTCTATTTTTAATAATTTTATCAAAAATTATTGGTTATCTACAACTGTTTGATTTTCAATATATTTTTACAAATATTTTTTTTTAATTATACTACGAACAAATCAAAATTTATTTTATTTTATAGATCTGGTCTTTGGCTATCTATTAAAAATAATTTTCTTGAAATTGGAGTTTTTTTTCTATTTTTAATAATTTTATCAAAAATTATTGGTTATCTACAACTGTTTGATTTTCAATATATTTTTACAAATATTTTTACAAATATTTTTTTTTAATTATACTACGAACAAATCAAAATTTATTTTATTTTATAGATCTGGTCTTTGGCTATCTATTAAAAATAATTTTCTTGAAATTGGAGTTTTTTTTCTATTTTTAATAATTTTATCAAAAATTATTGGTTATCTACAACTGTTTGATTTTCAATATATTTTTACAAATATTTTTTTTTAATTATACTACGAACAAATCAAAATTTATTTTATTTTATAGATCTGGTCTTTGGCTATCTATTAAAAATAATTTTCTTGAAATTGGAGTTTTTTTTCTATTTTTAATAATTTTATCAAAAATTATTGGTTATCTACAACTGTTTGATTTTCAATATATTTTTACAAATATTTTTTTTTAATTATACTACGAACAAATCAAAATTTATTTTATTTTATAGATCTGGTCTTTGGCTATCTATTAAAAATAATTTTCTTGAAATTGGAGTTTTTTTTTCTATTTTTAATAATTTTATCAAAAATTATTGGTTATCTACAACTGTTTGATTTTCAATATATTTTTACAAATATTTTTACAAATATTTTTTTTTAATTATACTACGAACAAATCAAAATTTATTTTTATTTTATAGATCTGGTCTTTGGCTATCTATTAAAAATAATTTTTTTGAAATTGGAGTTTTTTTTCTATTTTTAATAATTTTATCAAAAATTATTGGTTATCTACAACTGTTTGATTTTCAATATATTTTTACAAATATTTTTACAAATATTTTTTTTTAATTATACTACGAACAAATCAAAATTTATTTTATTTTATAGATCTGGTCTTTGGCTATCTATTAAAAATAATTTTCTTGAAATTGGAGTTTTTTTTTCTATTTTTAATAATTTTATCAAAAATTATTGGTTATCTACAACTGTTTGATTTTCAATATATTTTTACAAATATTTTTTTTTAATTATACTACGAACAAATCAAAATTTATTTTATTTTATAGATCTGGTCTTTGGCTATCTATTAAAAATAATTTTCTTGAAATTGGAGTTTTTTTTTCTATTTTTAATAATTTTATCAAAAATTATTGGTTATCTACAACTGTTTGATTTTCAATATATTTTTACAAATATTTTTACAAATATTTTTTTTTAATTATACTACGAACAAATCAAAATTTATTTTATTTTATAGATCTGGTCATTGGCTATCTATTAAAAATAATTTTCTTGAAATTGGAGTTTTTTTTCTATTTTTAATAATTTTATCAAAAATTATTGGTTATCTACAACTGTTTGATTTTCAATATATTTTTACAAATATTTTTTTTTAATTATACTACGAACAAATCAAAATTTATTTTATTTTATAGATCTGGTCTTTGGCTATCTATTAAAAATAATTTTCTTGAAATTGGAGTTTTTTTTCTATTTTTAATAATTTTATCAAAAATAATTGGTTATCTACAACTGTTTGATTTTCAATATATTTTTACAAATATTTTTTTTTAATTATACTACGAACAAATCAAAATTTATTTTATTTTATAGATCTGGTCTTTGGCTATCTATTAAAAATAATTTTCTTGAAATTGGAGTTTTTTTTCTATTTTTAATAATTTTATCAAAAATTATTGGTTATCTACAACTGTTTGATTTTCAATATATTTTTACAAATATTTTTACAAATATTTTTTTTTAATTATACTACGAACAAATCAAAATTTATTTTATTTTATAGATCTGGTCTTTGGCTATCTATTAAAAATAATTTTCTTGAAATTGGAGTTTTTTTTCTATTTTTAATAATTTTATCAAAAATTATTGGTTATCTACAACTGTTTGATTTTCAATATATTTTTACAAATATTTTTACAAATATTTTTTTTTAATTATACTACGAACAAATCAAAATTTATTTTATTTTATAGATCTGGTCTTTGGCTATCTATTAAAAATAATTTTCTTAAAATTGGATTTTTTTTTCTATTTTTAATAATTTTATCAAAAATTATTGGTTATCTAAAACTGTTTGATTTTCAATATATTTTTACAAATATTTTTTTTTTAATTATACTACGAACAAATCAAAATTTATTTTATTTTATAGATCTGGTCTTTGGCTATCTATTAAAAATAATTTTCTTGAAATTAGAGTTTTTTTTTCTATTTTTAATAATTTTATCAAAAATTATTGGTTATCTACAACTGTTTGATTTTCAATATATTTTTACAAATATTTTTTTTTAATTATACTACGAACAAATCAAAATTTATTTTATTTTATAGATCTGGTCTTTGGCTATCTATTAAAAATAATTTTCTTGAAATTGGAGTTTTTTTTCTATTTTTAATAATTTTATCAAAAATTATTGGTTATCTACAACTGTTTGATTTTCAATATATTTTTACAAATATTTTTTTTTAATTATACTACGAACAAATCAAAATTTATTTTATTTTATAGATCTGGTCTTTGGCTATCTATTAAAAATAATTTTCTTGAAATTGGAGTTTTTTTTCTATTTTTAATAATTTTATCAAAAATTATTGGTTATCTACAACTGTTTGATTTTCAATATATTTTTACAAATATTTTTACAAATATTTTTTTTTAATTATACTACGAACAAATCAAAATTTATTTTATTTTATAGATCTGGTCTTTGGCTATCTATTAAAAATAATTTTCTTGAAATTGGAGTTTTTTTCTATTTTTAATAATTTTATCAAAAATTATTGGTTATCTACAACTGTTTGATTTTCAATATATTTTTACAAATATTTTTTTTTAATTATACTACGAACAAATCAAAATTTATTTTATTTTATAGATCTGGTCTTTGGCTATCTATTAAAAATAATTTTCTTGAAATTGGAGTTTTTTTTCTATTTTTAATAATTTTATCAAAAATTATTGGTTATCTACAACTGTTTGATTTTCAATATATTTTTACAAATATTTTTTTTTAATTATACTACGAACAAATCAAAATTTATTTTATTTTATAGATCTGGTCTTTGGCTATCTATTAAAAATAATTTTCTTGAAATTGGAGTTTTTTTTCTATTTTTAATAATTTTATCAAAAATTATTGGTTATCTACAACTGTTTGATTTTCAATATATTTTTACAAATATTTTTACAAATATTTTTTTTTAATTATACTACGAACAAATCAAAATTTATTTTATTTTATAGATCTGGTCTTTGGCTATCTATTAAAAATAATTTTCTTGAAATTGGAGTTTTTTTTCTATTTTTAATAATTTTATCAAAAATTATTGGTTATCTACAACTGTTTGATTTTCAATATATTTTTACAAATATTTTTTTTTAATTATACTACGAACAAATCAAAACTTATTTTATTTTATAGATCTGGTCTTTGGCTATCTATTAAAAATAATTTTCTTGAAATTGGAGTTTTTTTTCTATTTTTAATAATTTTATCAAAAATTATTGGTTATCTACAACTGTTTGATTTTCAATATATTTTTACAAATATTTTTACAAATATTTTTTTTTTAATTATACTACGAACAAATCAAAATTTATTTTATTTTATAGATCTGGTCTTTGGCTATCTATTAAAAATAATTTTCTTGAAATTGGAGTTTTTTTTCTATTTTTAATAATTTTATCAAAAATTATTGGTTATCTACAACTGTTTGATTTTCAATATATTTTTACAAATATTTTTTTTTTAATTATACTACGAACAAATCAAAATTTATTTTATTTTATAGATCTGGTCTTTGGCTATCTATTAAAAATAATTTTCTTGAAATTGGAGTTTTTTTTCTATTTTTAATAATTTTATCAAAAATTATTGGTTATCTAAAACTGTTTGATTTTCAATATATTTTTACAAATATTTTTTTTTAATTATACTACGAACAAATCAAAATTTATTTTATTTTATAGATCTGGTCTTTGGCTATCTATTAAAAATAATTTTCTTGAAATTGGAGTTTTTTTTCTATTTTTAATAATTTTATCAAAAATTATTGGTTATCTACAACTGTTTGATTTTCAATATATTTTTACAAATATTTTTACAAATATTTTTTTTTAATTATACTACGAACAAATCAAAATTTATTTTATTTTATAGATCTGGTCTTTGGCTATCTATTAAAAATAATTTTCTTGAAATTGGAGTTTTTTTTCTATTTTTAATAATTTTATCAAAAATTATTGGTTATCTACAACTGTTTGATTTTCAATATATTTTTACAAATATTTTTACAAATATTTTTTTTTAATTATACTACGAACAAATCAAAATTTATTTTATTTTATAGATCTGGTCTTTGGCTATCTATTAAAAATAATTTTCTTGAAATTGGAGTTTTTTTTCTATTTTTAATAATTTTATCAAAAATTATTGGTTATCTACAACTGTTTGATTTTCAATATATTTTTACAAATATTTTTTTTTAATTATACTACGAACAAATCAAAATTTATTTTATTTTATAGATCTGGTCTTTGGCTATCTATTAAAAATAATTTTTTTGAAATTGGAGTTTTTTTTCTATTTTTAATAATTTTATCAAAAATTATTGGTTATCTACAACTGTTTGATTTTCAATATATTTTTACAAATATTTTTACAAATATTTTTTTTTAATTATACTACGAACAAATCAAAATTTATTTTATTTTATAGATCTGGTCTTTGGCTATCTATTAAAAATAATTTTCTTGAAATTGGAGTTTTTTTTCTATTTTTAATAATTTTATCAAAAATTATTGGTTATCTACAACTGTTTGATTTTCAATATATTTTTACAAATATTTTTTTTAATTATACTACGAACAAATCAAAATTTATTTTATTTTATAGATCTGGTCTTTGGCTATCTATTAAAAATAATTTTCTTGAAATTGGAGTTTTTTTTTTATTTTTAATAATTTTATCAAAAATTATTGGTTATCTACAACTGTTTGATTTTCAATATATTTTTACAAATATTTTTTTTTTAATTATACTACGAACAAATCAAAATTTATTTTATTTTATAGATCTGGTCCTTGGCTATCTATTAAAAATAATTTTCTTGAAATTGGAGTTTTTTTTCTATTTTTAATAATTTTATCAAAAATTATTGGTTATCTACAACTGTTTGATTTTCAATATATTTTTACAAATATTTTTTTTTAATTATACTACGAACAAATCAAAATTTATTTTATTTTATAGATCTGGTCTTTGGCTATCTATTAAAAATAATTTTCTTGAAATTGGAGTTTTTTTTTCTATTTTTAATAATTTTATCAAAAATTATTGGTTATCTACAACTGTTTGATTTTCAATATATTTTTACAAATATTTTTACAAATATTTTTTTTTAATTATACTACGAACAAATCAAAATTTATTTTATTTTATAGATCTGGTCTTTGGCTATCTATTAAAAATAATTTTCTTGAAATTGGAGTTTTTTTTCTATTTTTAATAATTTTATCAAAAATTATTGGTTATCTACAACTGTTTGATTTTCAATATATTTTTACAAATATTTTTTTTTAATTATACTACGAACAAATCAAAATTTATTTTATTTTATAGATCTGGTCTTTGGCTATCTATTAAAAATAATTTTTTTGAAATTGGAGTTTTTTTTCTATTTTTAATAATTTTATCAAAAATTATTGGTTATCTACAACTGTTTGATTTTCAATATATTTTTACAAATATTTTTTTTTAATTATACTACGAACAAATCAAAATTTATTTTATTTTATAGATCTGGTCTTTGGCTATCTATTAAAAATAATTTTCTTGAAATTGGAGTTTTTTTTCTATTTTTAATAATTTTATCAAAAATTATTGGTTATCTACAACTGTTTGATTTTCAATATATTTTTACAAATATTTTTACAAATATTTTTTTTTAATTATACTACGAACAAATCAAAATTTATTTTATTTTATAGATCTGGTCTTTGGCTATCTATTAAAAATAATTTTCTTGAAATTGGAGTTTTTTTTCTATTTTTAATAATTTTATCAAAAATTATTGGTTATCTACAACTGTTTGATTTTCAATATATTTTTACAAATATTTTTTTTTAATTATACTACGAACAAATCAAAATTTATTTTATTTTATAGATCTGGTCTTTGGCTATCTATTAAAAATAATTTTCTTGAAATTAGAGTTTTTTTTCTATTTTTAATAATTTTATCAAAAATTATTGGTTATCTACAACTGTTTGATTTTCAATATATTTTTACAAATATTTTTTTTAATTATACTACGAACAAATCAAAATTTATTTTATTTTATAGATCTGGTCTTTGGCTATCTATTAAAAATAATTTTCTTGAAATTGGAGTTTTTTTTTCTATTTTTAATAATTTTATCAAAAATTATTGGTTATCATCAACTGTTTGATTTTCAATATATTTTTACAAATATTTTTTTTTAATTATACTACGAACAAATCAAAATTTATTTTATTTTATAGATCTGGTCTTTGGCTATCTATTAAAAATAATTTTCTTGAAATTGGAGTTTTTTTTCTATTTTTAATAATTTTATCAAAAATTATTGGTTATCTACAACTGTTTGATTTTCAATATATTTTTACAAATATTTTTACAAATATTTTTTTTTAATTATACTACGAACAAATCAAAATTTATTTTATTTTATAGATCTGGTCTTTGGCTATCTATTAAAAATAATTTTCTTGAAATTGGAGTTTTTTTTCTATTTTTAATAATTTTATCAAAAATTATTGGTTATCTACAACTGTTTGATTTTCAATATATTTTTACAAATATTTTTTTTTAATTATACTACGAACAAATCAAAATTTATTTTATTTTATAGATCTGGTCTTTGGCTATCTATTAAAAATAATTTTCTTGAAATTGGAGTTTTTTTTCTATTTTTAATAATTTTATCAAAAATTATTGGTTATCTACAACTGTTTGATTTTCAATATATTTTTACAAATATTTTTTTTTAATTATACTACGAACAAATCAAAATTTATTTTATTTTATAGATCTGGTCTTTGGCTATCTATTAAAAATAATTTTCTTGAAATTGGAGTTTTTTTTCTATTTTTAATAATTTTAATAGATAATTAAAAATAATTTTCTTGAAATTGGAGTTTTTTTTCTATTTTTAATAATTTTATCAAAAATTATTGGTTATCTACAACTGTTTGATTTTCAATATATTTTTACAAATATTTTTTTTTAATTATACTACGAACAAATCAAAATTTATTTTATTTTATAGATCTGGTCTTTGGCTATCTATTAAAAATAATTTTCTTGAAATTGGAGTTTTTTTTCTATTTTTAATAATTTTATCAAAAATTATTGGTTATCTACAACTGTTTGATTTTCAATATATTTTTACAAATATTTTTTTTAATTATACTACGAACAAATCAAAATTTATTTTATTTTATAGATCTGGTCTTTGGCTATCTATTAAAAATAATTTTCTTGAAATTGGAGTTTTTTTTTCTATTTTTAATAATTTTATCAAAAATTATTGGTTATCATCAACTGTTTGATTTTCAATATATTTTTACAAATATTTTTTTTTAATTATACTACGAACAAATCAAAATTTATTTTATTTTATAGATCTGGTCTTTGGCTATCTATTAAAAATAATTTTCTTGAAATTGGAGTTTTTTTTCTATTTTTAATAATTTTATCAAAAATTATTGGTTATCTACAACTGTTTGATTTTCAATATATTTTTACAAATATTTTTACAAATATTTTTTTTTAATTATACTACGAACAAATCAAAATTTATTTTATTTTATAGATCTGGTCTTTGGCTATCTATTAAAAATAATTTTCTTGAAATTGGAGTTTTTTTTCTATTTTTAATAATTTTATCAAAAATTATTGGTTATCTACAACTGTTTGATTTTCAATATATTTTTACAAATATTTTTTTTTAATTATACTACGAACAAATCAAAATTTATTTTATTTTATAGATCTGGTCTTTGGCTATCTATTAAAAATAATTTTCTTGAAATTGGAGTTTTTTTTCTATTTTTAATAATTTTATCAAAAATTATTGGTTATCTACAACTGTTTGATTTTCAATATATTTTTACAAATATTTTTTTTTAATTATACTACGAACAAATCAAAATTTATTTTATTTTATAGATCTGGTCTTTGGCTATCTATTAAAAATAATTTTCTTGAAATTGGAGTTTTTTTTCTATTTTTAATAATTTTATCAAAAATTATTGGTTATCTACAACTGTTTGATTTTCAATATATTTTTACAAATATTTTTTTTTAATTATACTACGAACAAATCAAAATTTATTTTATTTTATAGATCTGGTCTTTGGCTATCTATTAAAAATAATTTTCTTGAAATTGGAGTTTTTTTTCTATTTTTAATAATTTTATCAAAAATTATTGGTTATCTACAACTGTTTGATTTTCAATATATTTTTACAAATATTTTTTTTTAATTATACTACGAACAAATCAAAATTTATTTTATTTTATAGATCTGGTCTTTGGCTATCTATTAAAAATAATTTTCTTGAAATTGGAGTTTTTTTTCTATTTTTAATAATTTTATCAAAAATTATTGGTTATCTACAACTGTTTGATTTTCAATATATTTTTACAAATATTTTTACAAATATTTTTTTTTAATTATACTACGAACAAATCAAAATTTATTTTATTTTATAGATCTGGTCTTTGGCTATCTATTAAAAATAATTTTCTTGAAATTGGAGTTTTTTTTCTATTTTTAATAATTTTATCAAAAATTATTGGTTATCTACAACTGTTTGATTTTCAATATATTTTTACAAATATTTTTTTTTAATTATACTACGAACAAATCAAAATTTATTTTATTTTATAGATCTGGTCTTTGGCTATCTATTAGAAATAATTTTCTTGAAATTGGAGTTTTTTTTCTATTTTTAATAATTTTATCAAAAATTATTGGTTATCTACAACTGTTTGATTTTCAATATATTTTTACAAATATTTTTACAAATATTTTTTTTTAATTATACTACGAACAAATCAAAATTTATTTTATTTTATAGATCTGGTCTTTGGCTATCTATTAAAAATAATTTTCTTGAAATTGGAGTTTTTTTTCTATTTTTAATAATTTTATCAAAAATTATTGGTTATCTACAACTGTTTGATTTTCAATATATTTTTACAAATATTTTTACAAATATTTTTTTTTAATTATACTACGAACAAATCAAAATTTATTTTATTTTATAGATCTGGTCTTTGGCTATCTATTAAAAATAATTTTCTTGAAATTGGAGTTTTTTTTCTATTCTTAATAATTTTATCAAAAATTATTGGTTATCTACAACTGTTTGATTTTCAATATATTTTTACAAATATTTTTTTTTAATTATACTACGAACAAATCAAAATTTATTTTATTTTATAGATCTGGTCTTTGGCTATCTATTAAAAATAATTTTCTTGAAATTGGAGTTTTTTTTTCTATTTTTAATAATTTTATCAAAAATTATTGGTTATCTACAACTGTTTGATTTTCAATATATTTTTACAAATATTTTTTTTAATTATACTACGAACAAATCAAAATTTATTTTATTTTATAGATCTGGTCTTTGGCTATCTATTAAAAATAATTTTCTTGAAATTGGAGTTTTTTTTCTATTTTTAATAATTTTATCAAAAATTATTGGTTATCTACAACTGTTTGATTTTCAATATATTTTTACAAATATTTTTTTTTTAATTATACTACGAACAAATCAAAATTTATTTTATTTTATAGATCTGGTCTTTGGCTATCTATTAAAAATAATTTTCTTGAAATTGGAGTTTTTTTTCTATTTTTAATAATTTTATCAAAAATTATTGGTTATCTACAACTGTTTGATTTTCAATATATTTTTACAAATATTTTTTTTTTAATTATACTACGAACAAATTAAAATTTATTTTATTTTATAGATCTGGTCTTTGGCTATCTATTAAAAATAATTTTCTTGAAATTGGAGTTTTTTTTCTATTTTTAATAATTTTATCAAAAATTATTGGTTATCTACAACTGTTTGATTTTCAATATATTTTTACAAATATTTTTTTTTAATTATACTACGAACAAATCAAAATTTATTTTATTTTATAGATCTGGTCTTTGGCTATCTATTAAAAATAATTTTCTTGAAATTGGAGTTTTTTTTCTATTTTTAATAATTTTATCAAAAATTATTGGTTATCTACAACTGTTTGATTTTCAATATATTTTTACAAATATTTTTTTTTAATTATACTACGAACAAATCAAAATTTATTTTATTTTATAGATCTGGTCTTTGGCTATCTATTAAAAATAATTTTCTTGAAATTGGAGTTTTTTTTCTATTTTTAATAATTTTATCAAAAATTATTGGTTATCTACAACTGTTTGATTTTCAATATATTTTTACAAATATTTTTTTTTAATTATACTACGAACAAATCAAAATTTATTTTATTTTATAGATCTGGTCTTTGGCTATCTATTAAAAATAATTTTCTTGAAATTGGAGTTTTTTTTCTATTTTTAATAATTTTATCAAAAATTATTGGTTATCTACAACTGTTTGATTTTCAATATATTTTTACAAATATTTTTACAAATATTTTTTTTTAATTATACTACGAACAAATCAAAATTTATTTTATTTTATAGATCTGGTCTTTGGCTATCTATTAAAAATAATTTTCTTGAAATTGGAGTTTTTTTTCTATTTTTAATAATTTTATCAAAAATTATTGGTTATCTACAACTGTTTGATTTTCAATATATTTTTACAAATATTTTTTTTTAATTATACTACGAACAAATCAAAATTTATTTTATTTTATAGATCTGGTCTTTGGCTATCTATTAAAAATAATTTTCTTGAAATTGGAGTTTTTTTTCTATTTTTAATAATTTTATCAAAAATTATTGGTTATCTACAACTGTTTGATTTTCAATATATTTTTACAAATATTTTTACAAATATTTTTTTTTAATTATACTACGAACAAATCAAAATTTATTTTATTTTATAGATCTGGTCTTTGGCTATCTATTAAAAATAATTTTCTTGAAATTGGAGTTTTTTTTCTATTTTTAATAATTTTATCAAAAATTATTGGTTATCTACAACTGTTTGATTTTCAATATATTTTTACAAATATTTTTACAAATATTTTTTTTTAATTATACTACGAACAAATCAAAATTTATTTTATTTTATAGATCTGGTCTTTGGCTATCTATTAAAAATAATTTTCTTGAAATTGGAGTTTTTTTTCTATTTTTAATAATTTTATCAAAAATTATTGGTTATCTACAACTGTTTGATTTTCAATATATTTTTACAAATATTTTTACAAATATTTTTTTTTAATTATACTACGAACAAATCAAAATTTATTTTATTTTATAGATCTGGTCTTTGGCTATCTATTAAAAATAATTTTCTTGAAATTGGAGTTTTTTTTCTATTTTTAATAATTTTATCAAAAATTATTGGTTATCTACAACTGTTTGATTTTCAATATATTTTTACAAATATTTTTTTTTAATTATACTACGAACAAATCAAAATTTATTTTATTTTATAGATCTGGTCTTTGGCTATCTATTAAAAATAATTTTCTTGAAATTGGAGTTTTTTTTCTATTTTTAATAATTTAGCAAAAATTATTGGTTATCTACAACTGTTTGATTTTCAATATATTTTTACAAATATTTTTTTTTAATTATACTACGAACAAATCAAAATTTATTTTATTTTATAGATCTGGTCTTTGGCTATCTATTAAAAATAATTTTCTTGAAATTGGAGTTTTTTTTCTATTTTTAATAATTTTATCAAAAATTATTGGTTATCTACAACTGTTTGATTTTCAATATATTTTTACAAATATTTTTACAAATATTTTTTTTTAATTATACTACGAACAAATCAAAATTTATTTTATTTTATAGATCTGGTCTTTGGCTATCTATTAAAAATAATTTTCTTGAAATTGGAGTTTTTTTTCTATTTTTAATAATTTTATCAAAAATTATTGGTTATCTACAACTGTTTGATTTTCAATATATTTTTACAAATATTTTTTTTTAATTATACTACGAACAAATCAAAATTTATTTTATTTTATAGATCTGGTCTTTGGCTATCTATTAAAAATAATTTTCTTGAAATTGGAGTTTTTTTTCTATTTTTAATAATTTTATCAAAAATTATTGGTTATCTACAACTGTTTGATTTTCAATATATTTTTACAAATATTTTTTTTTAATTATACTACGAACAAATCAAAATTTATTTTATTTTATAGATCTGGTCTTTGGCTATCTATTAAAAATAATTTTCTTGAAATTGGAGTTTTTTTTCTATTTTTAATAATTTTATCAAAAATTATTGGTTATCTACAACTGTTTGATTTTCAATATATTTTTACAAATATTTTTACAAATATTTTTTTTTAATTATACTACGAACAAATCAAAATTTATTTTATTTTATAGATCTGGTCTTTGGCTATCTATTAAAAATAATTTTCTTGAAATTGGAGTTTTTTTTCTATTTTTAATAATTTTATCAAAAATTATTGGTTATCTACAACTGTTTGATTTTCAATATATTTTTACAAATATTTTTACAAATATTTTTTTTTAATTATACTACGAACAAATCAAAATTTATTTTATTTTATAGATCTGGTCTTTGGCTATCTATTAAAAATAATTTTTTTGAAATTGGAGTTTTTTTTCTATTTTTAATAATTTTATCAAAAATTATTGGTTATCTACAACTGTTTGATTTTCAATATATTTTTACAAATATTTTTACAAATATTTTTTTTTAATTATACTACGAACAAATCAAAATTTATTTTATTTTATAGATCTGGTCTTTGGCTATCTATTAAAAATAATTTTCTTGAAATTGAAGTTTTTTTTCTATTTTTAATAATTTTATCAAAAATTATTGGTTATCTACAACTGTTTGATTTTCAATATATTTTTACAAATATTTTTTTTTAATTATACTACGAACAAATCAAAATTTATTTTATTTTATAGATCTGGTCTTTGGCTATCTATTAAAAATAATTTTTTTGAAATTGGAGTTTTTTTTCTATTTTTAATAATTTTATCAAAAATTATTGGTTATCTACAACTGTTTGATTTTCAATATATTTTTACAAATATTTTTACAAATATTTTTTTTTAATTATACTACGAACAAATCAAAATTTATTTTATTTTATAGATCTGGTCTTTGGCTATCTATTAAAAATAATTTTCTTGGAATTGGAGTTTTTTTTCTATTTTTAATAATTTTATCAAAAATTATTGGTTATCTACAACTGTTTGATTTTCAATATATTTTTACAAATAATTTTTTTTAATTATACTACGAACAAATCAAAATTTATTTTATTTTATAGATCTGGTCTTTGGCTATCTATTAAAAATAATTTTTTTGAAATTGGAGTTTTTTTTCTATTTTTAATAATTTTATCAAAAATTATTGGTTATCTACAACTGTTTGATTTTCAATATATTTTTACAAATATTTTTTTTTAATTATACTACGAACAAATCAAAATTTATTTTATTTTATAGATCTGGTCTTTGGCTATCTATTAAAAATAATTTTCTTGAAATTGGAGTTTTTTTTCTATTTTTAATAATTTTATCAAAAATTATTGGTTATCTACAATTGTTTGATTTTCAATATATTTTTACAAATATTTTTACAAATATTTTTTTTTAATTATACTACGAACAAATCAAAATTTATTTTATTTTATAGATCTGGTCTTTGGCTATCTATTAAAAATAATTTTCTTGAAATTGGAGTTTTTTTTCTATTTTTAATAATTTTATCAAAAATTATTGGTTATCTACAACTGTTTGATTTTCAATATATTTTTACAAATATTTTTACAAATATTTTTTTTTAATTATACTACGAACAAATCAAAATTTATTTTATTTTATAGATCTGGTCTTTGGCTATCTATTAAAAATAATTTTCTTGAAATTGGAGTTTTTTTTCTATTTTTAATAATTTTATCAAAAATTATTGGTTATCTACAACTGTTTGATTTTCAATATATTTTTACAAATATTTTTACAAATATTTTTTTTTAATTATACTACGAACAAATCAAAATTTATTTTATTTTATAGATCTGGTCTTTGGCTATCTATTAAAAATAATTTTCTTGAAATTGGAGTTTTTTTTCTATTTTTAATAATTTTATCAAAAATTATTGGTTATCTACAACTGTTTGATTTTCAATATATTTTTACAAATATTTTTTTTTTTAATTATACTACGAACAAATCAAAATTTATTTTATTTTATAGATCTGGTCTTTGGCTATCTATTAAAAATAATTTTCTTGAAATTGGAGTTTTTTTTCTATTTTTAATAATTTTATCAAAAATTATTGGTTATCTACAACTGTTTGATTTTCAATATATTTTTACAAATATTTTTACAAATATTTTTTTTTAATTATACTACGAACAAATCAAAATTTATTTTATTTTATAGATCTGGTCTTTGGCTATCTATTAAAAATAATTTTCTTGAAATTGGAGTTTTTTTTTCTATTTTTAATAATTTTATCAAAAATTATTGGTTATCTACAACTGTTTGATTTTCAATATATTTTTACAAATATTTTTACAAATATTTTTTTTTAATTATACTACGAACAAATCAAAATTTATTTTATTTTATAGATCTGGTCTTTGGCTATCTATTAAAAATAATTTTCTTGAAATTGGAGTTTTTTTTCTATTTTTAATAATTTTATCAAAAATTATTGGTTATCTACAACTGTTTGATTTTCAATATATTTTTACAAATATTTTTTTTTAATTATACTACGAACAAATCAAAATTTATTTTATTTTATAGATCTGGTCTTTGGCTATCTATTAAAAATAATTTTCTTGAAATTGGAGTTTTTTTTCTATTTTTAATAATTTTATCAAAAATTATTGGTTATCTACAACTGTTTGATTTTCAATATATTTTTACAAATATTTTTTTTAATTATACTACGAACAAATCAAAATTTATTTTATTTTATAGATCTGGTCTTTGGCTATCTATTAAAAATAATTTTCTTGAAATTGGAGTTTTTTTTCTATTTTTAATAATTTTATCAAAAATTATTGGTTATCTACAACTGTTTGATTTTCAATATATTTTTACAAATATTTTTACAAATATTTTTTTTTAATTATACTACGAACAAATCAAAATTTATTTTATTTTATAGATCTGGTCTTTGGCTATCTATTAAAAATAATTTTCTTGAAATTGGAGTTTTTTTTCTATTTTTAATAATTTTATCAAAAATTATTGGTTATCTACAACTGTTTGATTTTCAATATATTTTTACAAATATTTTTTTTTAATTATACTACGAACAAATCAAAATTTATTTTATTTTATAGATCTGGTCTTTGGCTATCTATTAAAAATAATTTTCTTGAAATTGGAGTTTTTTTTTCTATTTTTAATAATTTTATCAAAAATTATTGGTTATCTACAACTGTTTGATTTTCAATATATTTTTACAAATATTTTTTTTTAATTATACTACGAACAAATCAAAATTTATTTTATTTTATAGATCTGGTCTTTGGCTATCTATTAAAAATAATTTTCTTGAAATTGGAGTTTTTTTTCTATTTTTAATAATTTTATCAAAAATTATTGGTTATCTACAACTGTTTGATTTTCAATATATTTTTACAAATATTTTTACAAATATTTTTTTTTAATTATACTACGAACAAATCAAAATTTATTTTATTTTATAGGTCTGGTCTTTGGCTATCTATTAAAAATAATTTTCTTGAAATTGGAGTTTTTTTTCTATTTTTAATAATTTTATCAAAAATTATTGGTTATCTACAACTGTTTGATTTTCAATATATTTTTACAAATATTTTTACAAATATTTTTTTTTAATTATACTACGAACAAATCAAAATTTATTTTATTTTATAGATCTGGTCTTTGGCTATCTATTAAAAATAATTTTCTTGAAATTGGAGTTTTTTTTCTATTTTTAATAATTTTATCAAAAATTATTGGTTATCTACAACTGTTTGATTTTCAATATATTTTTACAAATATTTTTACAAATATTTTTTTTTAATTATACTACGAACAAATCAAAATTTATTTTATTTTATAGATCTGGTCTTTGGCTATCTATTAAAAATAATTTTCTTGAAATTGGAGTTTTTTTTCTATTTTTAATAATTTTATCAAAAATTATTGGTTATCTACAACTGTTTGATTTTCAATATATTTTTACAAATATTTTTTTTTAATTATACTACGAACAAATCAAAATTTATTTTATTTTATAGATCTGGTCTTTGGCTATCTATTAAAAATAATTTTCTTGAAATTGGAGTTTTTTTTTCTATTTTTAATAATTTTATCAAAAATTATTGGTTATCTACAACTGTTTGATTTTCAATATATTTTTACAAATATTTTTACAAATATTTTTTTTTAATTATACTACGAACAAATCAAAATTTATTTTATTTTATAGATCTGGTCTTTGGCTATCTATTAAAAATAATTTTCTTGAAATTGGAGTTTTTTTATTATTGGTTATCTACAACTGTTTGATTTTCAATATATTTTTACAAATATTTTTACAAATATTTTTTTTTAATTATACTACGAACAAATCAAAATTTATTTTATTTTATAGATCTGGTCTTTGGCTATCTATTAAAAATAATTTTCTTGAAATTGGAGTTTTTTTTCTATTTTTAATAATTTTATCAAAAATTATTGGTTATCTACAACTGTTTGATTTTCAATATATTTTTACAAATATTTTTACAAATATTTTTTTTTAATTATACTACGAACAAATCAAAATTTATTTTATTTTATAGATCTGGTCTTTGGCTATCTATTAAAAATAATTTTCTTGAAATTGGAGTTTTTTTTCTATTTTTAATAATTTTATCAAAAATTATTGGTTATCTACAACTGTTTGATTTTCAATATATTTTTACAAATATTTTTTTTTTAATTATACTACGAACAAATCAAAATTTATTTTATTTTATAGATCTGGTCTTTGGCTATCTATTAAAAATAATTTTCTTGAAATTGGAGTTTTTTTTCTATTTTAATAATTTTATCAAAAATTATTGGTTATCTACAACTGTTTGATTTTCAATATATTTTTACAAATATTTTTACAAATATTTTTTTTTAATTATACTACGAACAAATCAAAATTTATTTTATTTTATAGATCTGGTCTTTGGCTATCTATTAAAAATAATTTTCTTGAAATTGGAGTTTTTTTTTCTATTTTTAATAATTTTATCAAAAATTATTGGTTATCTACAACTGTTTGATTTTCAATATATTTTTACAAATATTTTTACAAATATTTTTTTTTAATTATACTACGAACAAATCAAAATTTATTTTATTTTATAGATCTGGTCTTTGGCTATCTATTAAAAATAATTTTCTTGAAATTGGAGTTTTTTTTCTATTTTTAATAATTTTATCAAAAATTATTGGTTATCTACAACTGTTTGATTTTCAATATATTTTTACAAATATTTTTTTTTAATTATACTACGAACAAATCAAAATTTATTTTATTTTATAGATCTGGTCTTTGGCTATCTATTAAAAATAATTTTCTTGAAATTGGAGTTTTTTTTCTATTTTTAATAATTTTATCAAAAATTATTGGTTATCTACAACTGTTTGATTTTCAATATATTTTTACAAATATTTTTACAAATATTTTTTTTTAATTATACTACGAACAAATCAAAATTTATTTTATTTTATAGATCTGGTCTTTGGCTATCTATTAAAAATAATTTTCTTGAAATTGGAGTTTTTTTTCTATTTTTAATAATTTTATCAAAAATTATTGGTTATCTACAACTGTTTGATTTTCAATATATTTTTACAAATATTTTTTTTTAATTATACTACGAACAAATCAAAATTTATTTTATTTTATAGATCTGGTCTTTGGCTATCTATTAAAAATAATTTTCTTGAAATTGGAGTTTTTTTTTCTATTTTTAATAATTTTATCAAAAATTATTGGTTATCTACAACTGTTTGATTTTCAATATATTTTTACAAATATTTTTACAAATATTTTTTTTTAATTATACTACGAACAAATCAAAATTTATTTTATTTTATAGATCTGGTCTTTGGCTATCTATTAAAAATAATTTTCTTGAAATTGGAGTTTTTTTTCTATTTTTAATAATTTTATCAAAAATTATTGGTTATCTACAACTGTTTGATTTTCAATATATTTTTACAAATATTTTTTTTTAATTATACTACGAACAAATCAAAATTTATTTTATTTTATAGATCTGGTCTTTGGCTATCTATTAAAAATAATTTTCTTGAAATTGGAGTTTTTTTTTCTATTTTTAATAATTTTATCAAAAATTATTGGTTATGTACAACTGTTTGATTTTCAATATATTTTTACAAATATTTTTTTTTAATTATACTACGAACAAATCAAAATTTATTTTATTTTATAGATCTGGTCTTTGGCTATCTATTAAAAATAATTTTCTTGAAATTGGAGTTTTTTTTCTATTTTTAATAATTTTATCAAAAATTATTGGTTATCTACAACTGTTTGATTTTCAATATATTTTTACAAATATTTTTACAAATATTTTTTTTTAATTATACTACGAACAAATCAAAATTTATTTTATTTTATAGGTCTGGTCTTTGGCTATCTATTAAAAATAATTTTCTTGAAATTGGAGTTTTTTTTCTATTTTTAATAATTTTATCAAAAATTATTGGTTATCTACAACTGTTTGATTTTCAATATATTTTTACAAATATTTTTAAAAATATTTTTTTTTAATTATACTACGAACAAATCAAAATTTATTTTATTTTATAGATCTGGTCTTTGGCTATCTATTTAAAATAATTTTCTTGAAATTGGAGTTTTTTTTCTATTTTTAATAATTTTATCAAAAATTATTGGTTATCTACAACTGTTTGATTTTCAATATATTTTTACAAATATTTTTACAAATATTTTTTTTTAATTATACTACGAACAAATCAAAATTTATTTTATTTTATAGATCTGGTCTTTGGCTATCTATTAAAAATAATTTTCTTGAAATTGGAGTTTTTTTTCTATTTTTAATAATTTTATCAAAAATTATTGGTTATCTACAACTGTTTGATTTTCAATATATTTTTACAAATATTTTTTTTTAATTATACTACGAACAAATCAAAATTTATTTTATTTTATAGATCTGGTCTTTGGCTATCTATTAAAAATAATTTTCTTGAAATTGGAGTTTTTTTTTCTATTTTTAATAATTTTATCAAAAATTATTGGTTATCTACAACTGTTTGATTTTCAATATATTTTTACAAATATTTTTACAAATATTTTTTTTTAATTATACTACGAACAAATCAAAATTTATTTTATTTTATAGATCTGGTCTTTGGCTATCTATTAAAAATAATTTTCTTGAAATTGGAGTTTTTTTATTATTGGTTATCTACAGCTGTTTGATTTTCAATATATTTTTACAAATATTTTTACAAATATTTTTTTTTAATTATACTACGAACAAATCAAAATTTATTTTATTTTATAGATCTGGTCTTTGGCTATCTATTAAAAATAATTTTCTTGAAATTGGAGTTTTTTTTCTATTTTTAATAATTTTATCAAAAATTATTGGTTATCTACAACTGTTTGATTTTCAATATATTTTTACAAATATTTTTACAAATATTTTTTTTTAATTATACTACGAACAAATCAAAATTTATTTTATTTTATAGATCTGGTCTTTGGCTATCTATTAAAAATAATTTTCTTGAAATTGGAGTTTTTTTTTCTATTTTTAATAATTTTATCAAAAATTATTGGTTATCTACAACTGTTTGATTTTAAATATATTTTTACAAATATTTTTACAAATATTTTTTTTTAATTATACTACGAACAAATCAAAATTTATTTTATTTTATAGATCTGGTCTTTGGCTATCTATTAAAAATAATTTTCTTGAAATTGGAGTTTTTTTTCTATTTTTAATAATTTTATCAAAAATTATTGGTTATCTACAACTGTTTGATTTTCAATATATTTTTACAAATATTTTTTTTTAATTATACTACGAACAAATCAAAATTTATTTTATTTTATAGATCTGGTCTTTGGCTATCTATTAAAAATAATTTTCTTGAAATTGGAGTTTTTTTTCTATTTTTAATAATTTTATCAAAAATTATTGGTTATCTACAACTGTTTGATTTTCAATATATTTTTACAAATATTTTTTTTTAATTATACTACGAACAAATCAAAATTTATTTTATTTTATAGATCTGGTCTTTGGCCATCTTTTAAAAATAATTTTCTTGAAATTGGAGTTTTTTTTCTATTTTTAATAATTTTATCAAAAATTATTGGTTATCTACAACTGTTTGATTTTCAATATATTTTTACAAATATTTTTACAAATATTTTTTTTTAATTATACTACGAACAAATCAAAATTTATTTTATTTTATAGATCTGGTCTTTGGCTATCTATTAAAAATAATTTTTTTGAAATTGGAGTTTTTTTTCTATTTTTAATAATTTTATCAAAAATTATTGGTTATCTACAACTGTTTGATTTTCAATATATTTTTACAAATATTTTTTTTTAATTATACTACGAACAAATCAAAATTTATTTTATTTTATAGATCTGGTCTTTGGCTATCTATTAAAAATAATTTTCTTGAAATTGGAGTTTTTTTTCTATTTTTAATAATTTTATCAAAAATTATTGGTTATCTACAACTGTTTGATTTTCAATATATTTTTACAAATATTTTTACAAATATTTTTTTTTAATTATACTACGAACAAATCAAAATTTATTTTATTTTATAGATCTGGTCTTTGGCTATCTATTAAAAATAATTTTCTTGAAATTGGAGTTTTTTTTTCTATTTTTAATAATTTTATCAAAAATTATTGGTTATCTACAACTGTTTGATTTTCAATATATTTTTACAAATATTTTTACAAATATTTTTTTTTAATTATACTACGAACAAATCAAAATTTATTTTATTTTATAGATCTGGTCTTTGGCTATCTATTAAAAATAATTTTCTTGAAATTGGAGTTTTTTTTCTATTTTTAATAATTTTATCAAAAATTATTGGTTATCTACAACTGTTTGATTTTCAATATATTTTTACAAATATTTTTTTTTTAATTATACTATGAACAAATCAAAATTTATTTTATTTTATAGATCTGGTCTTTGGCTATCTATTAAAAATAATTTTCTTGAAATTGGAGTTTTTTTTCTATTTTTAATAATTTTATCAAAAATTATTGGTTATCTACAACTGTTTGATTTTCAATATATTTTTACAAATATTTTTACAAATATTTTTTTTTAATTATACTACGATCAAATCAAAATTTATTTTATTTTATAGATCTGGTCTTTGGCTATCTATTAAAAATAATTTTTTTGAAATTGGAGTTTTTTTTCTATTTTTAATAATTTTATCAAAAATTATTGGTTATCTACAACTGTTTGATTTTCAATATATTTTTACAAATATTTTTACAAATATTTTTTTTTAATTATACTACGAACAAATCAAAATTTATTTTATTTTATAGATCTGGTCTTTGGCTATCTATTAAAAATAATTTTCTTGAAATTGGAGTTTTTTTTCTATTTTTAATAATTTTATCAAAAATTATTGGTTATCTACAACTGTTTGATTTTCAATATATTTTTACAAATATTTTTACAAATATTTTTTTTTAATTATACTACGAACAAATCAAAATTTATTTTATTTTATAGATCTGGTCTTTGGCTATCTATTAAAAATAATTTTCTTGAAATTGGAGTTTTTTTTCTATTTTTAATAATTTTATCAAAAATTATTGGTTATCTACAACTGTTTGATTTTCAATATATTTTTACAAATATTTTTACAAATATTTTTTTTTAATTATACTACGAACAAATCAAAATTTATTTTATTTTATAGATCTGGTCTTTGGCTATCTATTAAAAATAATTTTCTTGAAATTGGAGTTTTTTTATTATTGGTTATCTACAACTGTTTGATTTTCAATATATTTTTACAAATATTTTTACAAATATTTTTTTTTAATTATACTACGAACAAATCAAAATTTATTTTATTTTATAGATCTGGTCTTTGGCTATCTATTAAAAATAATTTTCTTGAAATTGGAGTTTTTTTTCTATTTTTAATAATTTTATCAAAAATTATTGGTTATCTACAAAATTTTATCAAAAATTATTGGTTATCTACAACTGTTTGATTTTCAATATATTTTTACAAATATTTTTACAAATATTTTTTTTTAATTATACTACGAACAAATCAAAATTTATTTTATTTTATAGATCTGGTCTTTGGCTATCTATTAAAAATAATTTTCTTGAAATTGGAGTTTTTTTTCTATTTTTAATAATTTTATCAAAAATTATTGGTTATCTACAACTGTTTGATTTTCAATATATTTTTACAAATATTTTTTTTTAATTATACTACGAACAAATCAAAATTTATTTTATTTTATAGATCTGGTCTTTGGCTATCTTTTAAAAATAATTTTCTTGAAATTGGAGTTTTTTTTTCTATTTTTAATAATTTTATCAAAAATTATTGGTTATCTACAACTGTTTGATTTTCAATATATTTTTACAAATATTTTTACAAATATTTTTTTTTAATTATACTACGAACAAATCAAAATTTATTTTATTTTATAGATCTGGTCTTTGGCTATCTATTAAAAATAATTTTCTTGAAATTGGAGTTTTTTTATTATTGGTTATCTACAACTGTTTGATTTTCAATATATTTTTACAAATATTTTTACAAATATTTTTTTTTAATTATACTACGAACAAATCAAAATTTATTTTATTTTATAGATCTGGTCTTTGGCTATCTATTAAAAATAATTTTCTTGAAATTGGAGTTTTTTTTCTATTTTTAATAATTTTATCAAAAATTATTGGTTATCTACAACTGTTTGATTTTCAATATATTTTTACAAATATTTTTACAAATATTTTTTTTTAATTATACTACGAACAAATCAAAATTTATTTTATTTTATAGATCTGGTCTTTGGCTATCTATTAAAAATAATTTTCTTGAAATTGGAGTTTTTTTTTCTATTTTTAATAATTTTATCAAAAATTATTGGTTATCTACAACTGTTTGATTTTCAATATATTTTTACAAATATTTTTACAAATATTTTTTTTTAATTATACTACGAACAAATCAAAATTTATTTTATTTTATAGATCTGGTCTTTGGCTATCTATTAAAAATAATTTTCTTGAAATTGGAGTTTTTTTTCTATTTTTAATAATTTTATCAAAAATTATTGGTTATCTACAACTGTTTGATTTTCAATATATTTTTACAAATATTTTTACAAATATTTTTTTTTAATTATACTACGAACAAATCAAAATTTATTTTATTTTATAGATCTGGTCTTTGGCTATCTATTAAAAATAATTTTCTTGAAATTGGAGTTTTTTTTCTATTTTTAATAATTTTATCAAAAATTATTGGTTATCTACAACTGTTTGATTTTCAATATATTTTTACAAATATTTTTTTTTAATTATACTACGAACAAATCAAAATTTATTTTATTTTATAGATCTGGTCTTTGGCTATCTATTAAAAATAATTTTCTTGAAATTGGAGTTTTTTTTCTATTTTTAATAATTTTATCAAAAATTATTGGTTATCTACAACTGTTTGATTTTCAATATATTTTTACAAATATTTTTACAAATATTTTTTTTTAATTATACTACGAACAAATCAAAATTTATTTTATTTTATAGATCTGGTCTTTGGCTATCTATTAAAAATAATTTTCTTGAAATTGGAGTTTTTTTTCTATTTTTAATAATTTTATCAAAAATTATTGGTTATCTACAACTGTTTGATTTTCAATATATTTTTACAAATATTTTTACAAATATTTTTTTTTAATTATACTACGAACAAATCAAAATTTATTTTATTTTATAGATCTGGTCTTTGGCTATCTATTAAAAATAATTTTCTTGAAATTGGAGTTTTTTTTTCTATTTTTAATAATTTTATCAAAAATTATTGGTTATCTACAACTGTTTGATTTTCAATATATTTTTACAAATATTTTTTTTTAATTATACTACGAACAAATCAAAATTTATTTTATTTTATAGATCTGGTCTTTGGCTATCTATTAAAAATAATTTTCTTGAAATTGGAGTTTTTTTTCTATTTTTAATAATTTTATCAAAAATTATTGGTTATCTACAACTGTTTGATTTTCAATATATTTTTACAAATATTTTTTTTTAATTATACTACGAACAAATCAAAATTTATTTTATTTTATAGATCTGGTCTTTGGCTATCTATTAAAAATAATTTTCTTGAAATTGGAGTTTTTTTTCTATTTTTAATAATTTTATCAAAAATTATTGGTTATCTACAACTGTTTGATTTTCAATATATTTTTACAAATATTTTTACAAATATTTTTTTTTAATTATACTACGAACAAATCAAAATTTATTTTATTTTATAGATCTGGTCTTTGGCTATCTATTAAAAATAATTTTCTTGAAATTGGAGTTTTTTTTCTATTTTTAATAATTTTATCAAAAATTATTGGTTATCTACAACTGTTTGATTTTCAATATATTTTTACAAATATTTTTTTTTAATTATACTACGAACAAATCAAAATTTATTTTATTTTATAGATCTGGTCTTTGGCTATCTATTAAAAATAATTTTCTTGAAATTGGAGTTTTTTTTCTATTTTTAATAATTTTATCAAAAATTATTGGTTATCTACAACTGTTTAATTTTCAATATATTTTTACAAATATTTTTTTTTAATTATACTACGAACAAATCAAAATTTATTTTATTTTATAGATCTGGTCTTTGGCTATCTATTAAAAATAATTTTCTTGAAATTGGAGTTTTTTTTTTCTATTTTTAATAATTTTATCAAAAATTATTGGTTATCTACAACTGTTTGATTTTCAATATATTTTTACAAATATTTTTACAAATATTTTTTTTTAATTATACTACGAACAAATCAAAATTTATTTTATTTTATAGATCTGGTCTTTGGCTATCTATTAAAAATAATTTTCTTGAAATTGGAGTTTTTTTTCTATTTTTAATAATTTTATCAAAAATTATTGGTTATCTACAACTGTTTGATTTTCAATATATTTTTACAAATATTTTTTTTTAATTATACTACGAACAAATAAAAATTTATTTTATTTTATAGATCTGGTCTTTGGCTATCTATTAAAAATAATTTTCTTGAAATTGGAGTTTTTTTTCTATTTTTAATAATTTTATCAAAAATTATTGGTTATCTACAACTGTTTGATTTTCAATATATTTTTACAAATATTTTTACAAATATTTTTTTTTAATTATACTACGAACAAATCAAAATTTATTTTATTTTATAGATCTGGTCTTTGGCTATCTATTAAAAATAATTTTCTTGAAATTGGAGTTTTTTTTCTATTTTTAATAATTTTATCAAAAATTATTGGTTATCTACAACTGTTTGATTTTCAATATATTTTTACAAATATTTATTTTTAATTATACTACGAACAAATCAAAATTTATTTTATTTTATAGATCTGGTCTTTGGCGCTCTATTAAAAATAATTTTCTTGAAATTGGAGTTTTTTTTTCTATTTTTAATAATTTTATCACAAATTATTGGTTATCTACAACTGTTTGATTTTCAATATATTTTTACAAATATTTTTTTTTAATTATACTACGAACAAATCAAAATTTATTTTATTTTATAGATCTGGTCTTTGGCTATCTATTAAAAATAATTTTCTTGAAATTGGAGTTTTTTTTCTATTTTTAATAATTTTATCAAAAATTATTGGTTATCTACAACTGTTTGATTTTCAATATATTTTTACAAATATTTTTACAAATATTTTTTTTTAATTATACTACGAACAAATCAAAATTTATTTTATTTTATAGATCTGGTCTTTGGCTATCTATTAAAAATAATTTTCTTGAAATTGGAGTTTTTTTTCTATTTTTAATAATTTTATCAAAAATTATTGGTTATCTACAACTGTTTGATTTTCAATATATTTTTACAAATATTTTTTTTTAATTATACTACGAACAAATCAAAATTTATTTTATTTTATAGATCTGGTCTTTGGCTATCTATTAAAAATAATTTTCTTGAAATTGGAGTTTTTTTTCTATTTTTAATAATTTTATCAAAAATTATTGGTTATCTACAACTGTTTGATTTTCAATATATTTTTACAAATATTTTTACAAATATTTTTTTTTAATTATACTACGAACAAATCAAAATTTATTTTATTTTATAGATCTGGTCTTTGGCTATCTGTTAAAAATAATTTTCTTGAAATTGGAGTTTTTTTTCTATTTTTAATAATTTTATCAAAAATTATTGTTTATCTACAACTGTTTGATTTTCAATATATTTTTACAAATATTTTTACAAATATTTTTTTTTAATTATACTACGAACAAATCAAAATTTATTTTATTTTATAGATCTGGTCTTTGGCTATCTATTAAAAATAATGTTCTTGAAATTGGAGTTTTTTTTCTATTTTTAATAATTTTATCAAAAATTATTGGTTATCTACAACTGTTTGATTTTCAATATATTTTTACAAATATTTTTTTTTAATTATACTACGAACAAATCAAAATTTATTTTATTTTATAGATCTGGTCTTTGGCTATCTATTAAAAATAATTTTCTTGAAATTGGAGTTTTTTTTCTATTTTTAATAATTTTATCAAAAATTATTGGTTATCTACAACTGTTTGATTTTCAATATATTTTTACAAATATTTTTTTTTAATTATACTACGAACAAATCAAAATTTATTTTATTTTATAGATCTGGTCTTTGGCTATCTATTAAAAATAATTTTCTTGAATTGGAGTTTTTTTTCTATTTTTTATAATTTTATCAAAAATTATTGGTTATCTACAACTGTTTGATTTTCAATATATTTTTACAAATATTTTTTTTTAATTATACTACGAACAAATCAAAATTTATTTTATTTTATAGATCTGGTCTTTGGCTATCTATTAAAAATAATTTTCTTGAAATTGGAGTTTTTTTTTCTATTTTTAATAATTTTATCAAAAATTATTGGTTATCTACAACTGTTTGATTTTCAATATATTTTTACAAATATTTTTTTTTAATTATACTACGAACAAATCAAAATTTATTTTATTTTATAGATCTGGTCTTTGGCTATCTATTAAAAATAATTTTCTTGAAATTGGAGTTTTTTTTTCTATTTTTAATAATTTTATCAAAAATTATTGGTTATCTACAACTGTTTGATTTTCAATATATTTTTACAAATATTTTTTTTTAATTATACTACGAACAAATCAAAATTTATTTTATTTTATAGATCTGGTCTTTGGCTATCTATTAAAAATAATTTTCTTGAAATTGGAGTTTTTTTTCTATTTTTAATAATTTTATCAAAAATTATTGGTTATCTACAACTGTTTGATTTTCAATATATTTTTACAAATATTTTTACAAATATTTTTTTTTAATTATACTACGAACAAATCAAAATTTATTTTATTTTATAAATCTGGTCTTTGGCTATCTATTAAAAATAATTTTCTTGAAATTGGAGTTTTTTTTCTATTTTTAATAATTTTATCAAAAATTATTGGTTATCTACAACTGTTTGATTTTCAATATATTTTTACAAATATTTTTACAAATATTTTTTTTAATTATACTACGAACAAATCAAAATTTATTTTATTTTATAGATCTGGTCTTTGGCTATCTATTAAAAATAATTTTCTTGAAATTGGAGTTTTTTTTCTATTTTTAATAATTTTATCAAAAATTATTGGTTATCTACAACTGTTTGATTTTCAATATATTTTTACAAATATTTTTTTTTAATTATACTACGAACAAATCAAAATTTATTTTATTTTATAGATCTGGTCTTTGGCTATCTATTAAAAATAATTTTCTTGAAATTGGAGTTTTTTTTCTATTTTTAATAATTTTATCAAAAATTATTGGTTATCTACAACTGTTTGATTTTCAATATATTTTTACAAATATTTTTTTTTAATTATACTACGAACAAATCAAAATTTATTTTATTTTATAGATCTGGTCTTTGGCTATCTATTAAAAATAATTTTCTTGAAATTGGAGTTTTTTTTCTATTTTTAATAATTTTATCAAAAATTATTGGTTATCTACAACTGTTTGATTTTCAATATATTTTTACAAATATTTTTACAAATATTTTTTTTTAATTATACTACGAACAAATCAAAATTTATTTTATTTTATAGATCTGGTCTTTGGCTATCTATTAAAAATAATTTTCTTGAAATTGGAGTTTTTTTTCTATTTTTAATAATTTTATCAAAAATTATTGGTTATCTACAACTGTTTGATTTTCAATATATTTTTACAAATATTTTTACAAATATTTTTTTTTTAATTATACTACGAACAAATCAAAATTTATTTTATTTTATAGATCTGGTCTTTGGCTATCTATTAAAAATAATTTTCTTGAAATTGGAGTTTTTTTTCTATTTTTAATAATTTTATCAAAAATTATTGGTTATCTACAACTGTTTGATTTTCAATATATTTTTACAAATATTTTTTTTTAATTATACTACGAACAAATCAAAATTTATTTTATTTTATAGATCTGGTCTTTGGCTATCTATTAAAAATAATTTTCTTGAAATTGGAGTTTTTTTTTCTATTTTTAATAATCTTATCAAAAATTATTGGTTATCTACAACTGTTTGATTTTCAATATATTTTTACAAATATTTTTACAAATATTTTTTTTTAATTATACTACGAACAAATCAAAATTTATTTTATTTTATAGGTCTGGTCTTTGGCTATCTATTAAAAATAATTTTCTTGAAATTGGAGTTTTTTTTCTATTTTTAATAATTTTATCAAAAATTATTGGTTATCTACAACTGTTTGATTTTCAATATATTTTTACAAATATTTTTACAAATATTTTTTTTTAATTATACTACGAACAAATCAAAATTTATTTTATTTTATAGATCTGGTCTTTGGCTATCTATTAAAAATAATTTTCTTGAAATTGGAGTTTTTTTTCTATTTTTAATAATTTTATCAAAAATTATTGGTTATCTACAACTGTTTGATTTTCAATATATTTTTACAAATATTTTTTTTTAATTATACTACGAACAAATCAAAATTTATTTTATTTTATAGATCTGGTCTTTGGCTATCTATTAAAAATAATTTTCTTGAAATTGGAGTTTTTTTTCTATTTTTAATAATTTTATCAAAAATTATTGGTTATCTACAACTGTTTGATTTTCAATATATTTTTACAAATATTTTTTTTTAATTATACTACGAACAAATCAAAATTTATTTTATTTTATAGATCTGGTCTTTGGCTATCTATTAAAAATAATTTTCTTGAAATTGGAGTTTTTTTTCTATTTTTAATAATTTTATCAAAAATTATTGGTTATCTACAACTGTTTGATTTTCAATATATTTTTACAAATATTTTTACAAATATTTTTTTTTAATTATACTACGAACAAATCAAAATTTATTTTATTTTATAGATCTGGTCTTTGGCTATCTATTAAAAATAATTTTCTTGAAATTGGAGTTTTTTTTCTATTTTTAATAATTTTATCAAAAATTATTGGTTATCTACAACTGTTTGATTTTCAATATATTTTTACAAATATTTTTACAAATATTTTTTTTTTAATTATACTACGAACAAATCAAAATTTATTTTATTTTATAGATCTGGTCTTTGGCTATCTATTAAAAATAATTTTCTTGAAATTGGAGTTTTTTTTCTATTTTTAATAATTTTATCAAAAATTATTGGTTATCTACAACTGTTTGATTTTCAATATATTTTTACAAATATTTTTTTTTAATTATACTACGAACAAATCAAAATTTATTTTATTTTATAGATCTGGTCTTTGGCTATCTATTAAAAATAATTTTCTTGAAATTGGAGTTTTTTTTTCTATTTTTAATAATCTTATCAAAAATTATTGGTTATCTACAACTGTTTGATTTTCAATATATTTTTACAAATATTTTTACAAATATTTTTTTTTAATTATACTACGAACAAATCAAAATTTATTTTATTTTATAGGTCTGGTCTTTGGCTATCTATTAAAAATAATTTTCTTGAAATTGGAGTTTTTTTTCTATTTTTAATAATTTTATCAAAAATTATTGGTTATCTACAACTGTTTGATTTTCAATATATTTTTACAAATATTTTTACAAATATTTTTTTTTAATTATACTACGAACAAATCAAAATTTATTTTATTTTATAGATCTGGTCTTTGGCTATCTATTAAAAATAATTTTCTTGAAATTGGAGTTTTTTTTCTATTTTTAATAATTTTATCAAAAATTATTGGTTATCTACAACTGTTTGATTTTCAATATATTTTTACAAATATTTTTACAAATATTTTTTTTTAATTATACTACGAACAAATCAAAATTTATTTTATTTTATAGATCTGGTCTTTGGCTATCTATTAAAAATAATTTTCTTGAAATCGGAGTTTTTTTTCTATTTTTAATAATCTTATCAAAAATTATTGGTTATCTACAACTGTTTGATTTTCAATATATTTTTACAAATATTTTTTTTTAATTATACTACGAACAAATCAAAATTTATTTTATTTTATAGATCTGGTCTTTGGCTATCTATTAAAAATAATTTTCTTGAAATTGGAGTTTTTTTTCTATTTTTAATAATTTTATCAAAAATTATTGGTTATCTACAACTGTTTGATTTTCAATATATTTTTACAAATATTTTTTTTTAATTATACTACGAACAAATCAAAATTTATTTTATTTTATAGATCTGGTCTTTGGCTATCTATTAAAAATAATTTTCTTGAAATTGGAGTTTTTTTTCTATTTTTAATAATTTTATCAAAAATTATTGGTTATCTACAACTGTTTGATTTTCAATATATTTTTACAAATATTTTTTTTAATTATACTACGAACAAATCAAAATTTATTTTATTTTATAGATCTGGTCTTTGGCTAACTATTAAAAATAATTTTCTTGAAATTGGAGTTTTTTTTCTATTTTTAATAATTTTATCAAAAATTATTGGTTATCTACAACTGTTTGATTTTCAATATATTTTTACAAATATTTTTACAAATATTTTTTTTTAATTATACTACGAACAAATCAAAATTTATTTTATTTTATAGATCTGGTCTTTGGCTATCTATTAAAAATAATTTTCTTGAAATTGGAGTTTTTTTTCAATTTTTAATAATTTTATCAAAAATTATTGGTTATCTACAACTGTTTGATTTTCAATATATTTTTACAAATATTTTTACAAATATTTTTTTTTAATTATACTACGAACAAATCAAAATTTATTTTATTTTATAGATCTGGTCTTTGGCTATCTATTAAAAATAATTTTCTTGAAATTGGAGTTTTTTTTCTATTTTTAATAATTTTATCAAAAATTATTGGTTATCTACAACTGTTTGATTTTCAATATATTTTTACAAATATTTTTACAAATATTTTTTTTTAATTATACTACGAACAAATCAAAATTTATTTTATTTTATAGATCTGGTCTTTGGCTATCTATTAAAAATAATTTTTTTGAAATTGGAGTTTTTTTTCTATTTTTAATAATTTTATCAAAAATTATTGGTTATCTACAACTGTTTGATTTTCAATATATTTTTACAAATATTTTTACAAATATTTTTTTTTAATTATACTACGAACAAATCAAAATTTATTTTATTTTATAGATCTGGTCTTTGGCTATCTATTAAAAATAATTTTCTTGAAATTGGAGTTTTTTTTCTATTTTTAATAATTTTATCAAAAATTATTGGTTATCTACAACTGTTTGATTTTCAATATATTTTTACAAATATTTTTACAAATTTTTTTTTTTAATTATACTACGAACAAATCAAAATTTATTTTATTTTATAGATCTGGTCTTTGGCTATCTATTAAAAATAATTTTCTTGAAATTGGAGTTTTTTTTCTATTTTTAATAATTTTATCAAAAATTATTAGTTATCTACAACTGTTTGATTTTCAATATATTTTTACAAATATTTTTACAAATATTTTTTTTTAATTATACTACGAACAAATCAAAATTTATTTTATTTTATAGATCTGGTCTTTGGCTATCTATTAAAAATACTTTTCTTGAAATTGGAGTTTTTTTTCTATTTTTAATAATTTTATCAAAAATTATTGGTTATCTACAACTGTTTGATTTTCAATATATTTTTACAAATATTTTTACAAATATTTTTTTTAATTATACTACGAACAAATCAAAATTTATTTTATTTTATAGATCTGGTCTTTGGCTATCTATTAAAAATAATTTTCTTGAAATTGGAGTTTTTTTTCTATTTTTAATAATTTTATCAAAAATTATTGGTTATCTACAACTGTTTGATTTTCAATATATTTTTACAAATATTTTTACAAATATTTTTTTTTAATTATACTACGAACAAATCAAAATTTATTTTATTTTATAGATCTGGTCTTTGGCTATCTATTAAAAATAATTTTCTTGAAATTGGAGTTTTTTTTCTATTTTTAATAATTTTATCAAAAATTATTGGTTATCTACAACTGTTTGATTTTCAATATATTTTTACAAATATTTTTACAAATATTTTTTTTTAATTATACTACGAACTAATCAAAATTTATTTTATTTTATAGATCTGGTCTTTGGCTATCTATTAAAAATAATTTTCTTGAAATTGGAGTTTTTTTTCTATTTTTAATAATTTTATCAAAAATTATTGGTTATCTACAACTGTTTGATTTTCAATATATTTTTACAAATATATACAAATATTTTTTTTTAATTATACTACGAACAAATCAAAATTTATTTTATTTTATAGATCTGGTCTTTGGCTATCTATTAAAAATAATTTTCTTGAAATTGGAGTTTTTTTTCTATTTTTAATAATTTTATCAAAAATTATTGGTTATCTACAACTGTTTGATTTTCAATATATTTTTACAAATATTTTTTTTTAATTATACTACGAACAAATCAAAATTTATTTTATTTTATAGATCTGGTCTTTGGCTATCTATTAAAAATAATTTTCTTGAAATTGGAGTTTTTTTTCTATTTTTAATAATTTTATCAAAAATTATTGGTTATCTACAACTGTTTGATTTTCAATATATTTTTACAAATATTTTTTTTTAATTATACTACGAACAAATCAAAATTTATTTTATTTTATAGATCTGGTCTTTGGCTATCTATTAAAAATAATTTTCTTGAAATTGGAGTTTTTTTTCTATTTTTAATAATTTTATCAAAAATTATTGGTTATCTACAACTGTTTGATTTTCAATATATTTTTACAAATATTTTTTTTTTAATTATACTACGAACAAATCAAAATTTATTTTATTTTATAGATCTGGTCTTTGGCTATCTATTAAAAATAATTTTCTTGAAATTGGAGTTTTTTTTCTATTTTTAATAATTTTATCAAAAATTATTGGTTATCTACAACTGTTTGATTTTCAATATATTTTTACAAATATTTTTTTTTAATTATGCTACGAACAAATCAAAATTTATTTTATTTTATAGATCTGGTCTTTGGCTATCTATTAAAAATAATTTTCTTGAAATTGGAGTTTTTTTTCTATTTTTAATAATTTTATCAAAAATTATTGGTTATCTACAACTGTTTGATTTTCAATATATTTTTACAAATATTTTTACAAATATTTTTTTTTAATTATACTACGAACAAATCAAAATTTATTTTATTTTATAGATCTGGTCTTTGGCTATCTATTAAAAATAATTTTTTTGAAATTGGAGTTTTTTTTTCTATTTTTAATAATTTTATCAAAAATTATTGGTTATCTACAACTGTTTGATTTTCAATATATTTTTACAAATATTTTTACAAATATTTTTTTTTAATTATACTACGAACAAATCAAAATTTATTTTATTTTATAGATCTGGTCTTTGGCTATCTATTAAAAATAATTTTCTTGAAATTGGAGTTTTTTTTCTATTTTTAATAATTTTATCAAAAATTATTGGTTATCTACAACTGTTTGATTTTCAATATATTTTTACAAATATTTTTTTTTAATTATACTACGAACAAATCAAAATTTATTTTATTTTATAGATCTGGTCTTTGGCTATCTATTAAAAATAATTTTCTTGAAATTGGAGTTTTTTTTCTATTTTTAATAATTTTATCAAAAATTATTGGTTATCTACAAATGTTTGATTTTCAATATATTTTTACAAATATTTTTTTTTAATTATACTACGAACAAATCAAAATTTATTTTATTTTATAGATCTGGTCTTTGGCTATCTATTAAACATAATTTTCTTGAAATTGGAGTTTTTTTTCTATTTTTAATAATTTTATCAAAAATTATTGGTTATCTACAACTGTTTGATTTTCAATATATTTTTACAAATATTTTTACAAATATTTTTTTTTAATTATACTACGAACAAATCAAAATTTATTTTATTTTATAGATCTGGTCTTTGGCTATCTATTAAAAATAATTTTCTTGAAATTGGAGTTTTTTTTCTATTTTTAATAATTTTATCAAAAATTATTGGTTATCTACAACTGTTTGATTTTCAATATATTTTTACAAATATTTTTACAAATATTTTTTTTTAATTATACTACGAACAAATCAAAATTTATTTTATTTTATAGATCTGGTCTTTGGCTATCTATTAAAAATAATTTTCTTGAAATTGGAGTTTTTTTTCTATTTTTAATAATTTTATCAAAAATTATTGGTTATCTACAACTGTTTGATTTTCAATATATTTTTACAAATATTTTTACAAATATTTTTTTTTAATTATACTACGAACAAATCAAAATTTATTTTATTTTATAGATCTGGTCTTTGGCTATCTATTAAAAATAATTTTCTTGAAATTGGAGTTTTTTTTTCTATTTTTAATAATTTTATCAAAAATTATTGGTTATCTACAACTGTTTGATTTTCAATATATTTTTACAAATATTTTTACAAATATTTTTTTTTAATTATACTACGAACAAATCAAAATTTATTTTATTTTATAGATCTGGTCTTTGGCTATCTATTAAAAATAATTTTCTTGAAATTGGAGTTTTTTTTCTATTTTTAATAATTTTATCAAAAATTATTGGTTATCTACAACTGTTTGATTTTCAATATATTTTTACAAATATTTTTTTTTAATTATACTACGAACAAATCAAAATTTATTTTATTTTATAGATCTGGTCTTTGGCTATCTATTAAAAATAATTTTCTTGAAATTGGAGTTTTTTTTCTATTTTTAATAATTTTATCAAAAATTATTGGTTATCTACAACTGTTTGATTTTCAATATATTTTTACAAATATTTTTACAAATATTTTTTTTAATTATACTACGAACAAATCAAAATTTATTTTATTTTATAGATCTGATCTTTGGCTATCTATAAAAAATAATTTTCTTGAAATTGGAGTTTTTTTTCTATTTTTAATAATTTTATCAAAAATTATTGGTTATCTACAACTGTTTGATTTTCAATATATTTTTACAAATATTTTTACAAATATTTTTTTTTAATTATACTACGAACAAATCAAAATTTATTTTATTTTATAGATCTGGTCTTTGGCTATCTATTAAAAATAATTTTCTTGAAATTGGAGTTTTTTTTCTATTTTTAATAATTTTATCAAAAATTATTGGTTATCTACAACTGTTTGATTTTCAATATATTTTTACAAATATTTTTACAAATATTTTTTTTTAATTATACTACGAACAAATCAAAATTTATTTTATTTTATAGATCTGGTCTTTGGCTATCTATTAAAAATAATTTTCTTGAAATTGGAGTTTTTTTTCTATTTTTAATAATTTTATCAAAAATTATTGGTTATCTACAACTGTTTGATTTTCAATATATTTTTACAAATATTTTTACAAATATTTTTTTTTAATTATACTACGAACAAATCAAAATTTATTTTATTTTATAGATCTGGTCTTTGGCTATCTATTAAAAATAATTTTCTTGAAATTGGAGTTTTTTTTCTATTTTTAATAATTTTATCAAAAATTATTGGTTATCTACAACTGTTTGATTTTCAATATATTTTTAAAAATATTTTTTTTTAATTATACTACGAACAAATCAAAATTTATTTTATTTTATAGATCTGGTCTTTGGCTATCTATTAAAAATAATTTTCTTGAAATTGGAGTTTTTTTTTCTATTTTTAATAATTTTATCAAAAATTATTGGTTATCTACAACTGTTTGATTTTCAATATATTTTTACAAATATTTTTACAAATATTTTTTTTTAATTATACTACGAACAAATCAAAATTTATTTTATTTTATAGATCTGGTCTTTGGCTATCTATTAAAAATAATTTTCTTGAAATTGGAGTTTTTTTTCTATTTTTAATAATTTTATCAAAAATTATTGGTTATCTACAACTGTTTGATTTTCAATATATTTTTACAAATATTTTTTTTTAATTATACTACGAACAAATCAAAATTTATTTTATTTTATAGATCTGGTCTTTGGCTATCTATTAAAAATAATTTTCTTGAAATTGGATTTTTTTTTCTATTTTTAATAATTTTATCAAAAATTATTGGTTATCTACAACTGTTTGATTTTCAATATATTTTTACAAATATTTTTTTTTAATTATACTACGAACAAATCAAAATTTATTTTATTTTATAGATCTGGTCTTTGGCTATCTATTAAAAATAATTTTCTTGAAATTGGAGTTTTTTTTCTATTTTTAATAATTTTATCAAAAATTATTGGTTATCTACAACTGTTTGATTTTCAATATATTTTTACAAATATTTTTTTTTAATTATACTACGAACAAATCAAAATTTATTTTATTTTATAGATCTGGTCTTTGGCTATCTATTAAAAATAATTTTCTTGAAATTGGATTTTTTTTTCTATTTTTAATAATTTTATCAAAAATTATTGGTTATCTACAACTGTTTGATTTTCAATATATTTTTACAAATATTTTTTTTTAATTATACTACGAACAAATCAAAATTTATTTTATTTTATAGATCTGGTCTTTGGCTATCTATTAAAAATAATTTTCTTGAAATTGGAGTTTTTTTTCTATTTTGAATAATTTTATCAAAAATTATTGGTTATCTACAACTGTTTGATTTTCAATATATTTTTACAAATATTTTTTTTTAATTATACTACGAACAAATCAAAATTTATTTTATTTTATAGATCTGGTCTTTGGCTATCTATTAAAAATAATTTTCTTGAAATTGGAGTTTTTTTTCTATTTTTAATAATTTTATCAAAAATTATTGGTTATCTACAACTGTTTGATTTTCAATATATTTTTACAAATATTTTTACAAATATTTTTTTTTAATTATACTACGAACAAATCAAAATTTATTTTATTTTATAGATCTGGTCTTTGGCTATCTATTAAAAATAATTTTCTTGAAATTGGAGTTTTTTTTCTATTTTTAATAATTTTATCAAAAATTATTGGTTATCTACAACTGTTTGATTTTCAATATATTTTTACAAATATTTTTACAAATATTTTTTTTTAATTATACTACAAACAAATCAAAATTTATTTTATTTTATAGATCTGGTCTTTGGCTATCTATTAAAAATAATTTTCTTGAAATTGGAGTTTTTTTTCTATTTTTAATAATTTTATCAAAAATTATTGGTTATCTACAACTGTTTGATTTTCAATATATTTTTACAAATATTTTTTTTTAATTATACTACGAACAAATCAAAATTTATTTTATTTTATAGATCTGGTCTTTGGCTATCTATTAAAAATAATTTTCTTGAAATTGGAGTTTTTTTTCTATTTTTAATAATTTTATCAAAAATTATTGGTTATCTACAACTGTTTGATTTTCAATATATTTTTACAAATATTTTTACAAATATTTTTTTTTAATTATACTACGAACAAATCAAAATTTATTTTATTTTATAGATCTGGTCTTTGGCTATCTATTAAAAATAATTTTCTTGAAATTGGAGTTTTTTTTCTATTTTTAATAATTTTATCAAAAATTATTGGTTATCTACAACTGTTAGATTTTCAATATATTTTTACAAATATTTTTACAAATATTTTTTTTTAATTATACTACGAACAAATCAAAATTTATTTTATTTTATAGATCTGGTCTTTGGCTATCTATTAAAAATAATTTTCTTGAAATTGGAGTTTTTTTTCTATTTTTAATAATTTTATCAAAAATTATTGGTTATCTACAACTGTTTGATTTTCAATATATTTTTACAAATATTTTTTTTAATTATACTACGAACAAATCAAAATTTATTTTATTTTATAGATCTGGTCTTTGGCTATCTATTAAAATTAATTTTCTTGAAATTGGAGTTTTTTTTCTATTTTTAATAATTTTATCAAAAATTATTGGTTATCTACAACTGTTTGATTTTCAATATATTTTTACAAATATTTTTTTTTAATTATACTACGAACAAATCAAAATTTATTTTATTTTATAGATCTGGTCTTTGGCTATCTATTAAAAATAATTTTCTTGAAATTGGAGTTTTTTTTCTATTTTTAATAATTTTATCAAAAATTATTGGTTATCTACAACTGTTTGATTTTCAATATATTTTTACAAATATTTTTACAAATATTTTTTTTTAATTATACTACGAACAAATCAAAATTTATTTTATTTTATAGATCTGGTCTTTGGCTATCTATTAAAAATAATTTTCTTGAAATTGGAGTTTTTTTCTATTTTTAATAATTTTATCAAAAATTATTGGTTATCTACAACTGTTTGATTTTCAATATATTTTTACAAATATTTTTACAAATATTTTTTTTTAATTATACTACGAACAAATCAAAATTTATTTTATTTTATAGATCTGGTCTTTGGCTATCTATTAAAAATAATTTTCTTGAAATTGGAGTTTTTTTTCTATTTTTAATAATCTTATCAAAAATTATTGGTTATCTACAACTGTTTGATTTTCAATATATTTTTACAAATATTTTTTTTTAATTATACTACGAACAAATCAAAATTTATTTTATTTTATAGATCTGGTCTTTGGCTATCTATTAAAAATAATTTTCTTGAAATTGGAGTTTTTTTTCTATTTTTAATAATTTTATCAAAAATTATTGGTTATCTACAACTGTTTGATTTTCAATATATTTTTACAAATATTTTTACAAATATTTTTTTTTAATTATACTACGAACAAATCAAAATTTATTTTATTTTATAGATCTGGTCTTTGGCTATCTATTAAAAATAATTTTCTTGAAATTGGAGTTTTTTTTCTATTTTTAATAATTTTATCAAAAATTATTGGTTATCTACAATTGTTTGATTTTCAATATATTTTTATAAATATTTTTTTTTAATTATACTAGGAACAAATCAAAATTTATTTTATTTTATAGATCTGGTCTTTGGCTATCTATTAAAAATAATTTTCTTGAAATTGGAGTTTTTTTTCTATTTTTAATAATTTTATCAAAAATTATTGGTTATCTACAACTGTTTGATTTTCAATATATTTTTACAAATATTTTTACAAATTTTTTTTTTTAATTATACTACGAACAAATCAAAATTTATTTTATTTTATAGATCTGGTCTTTGGCTATCTATTAAAAATAATTTTCTTGAAATTGGAGTTTTTTTTCTATTTTTAATAATTTTATCAAAAATTATTGGTTATCTACAACTGTTTGATTTTCAATATATTTTTACAAATATTTTTACAAATATTTTTTTTTAATTATACTACGAACAAATCAAAATTTATTTTATTTTATAGATCTGGTCTTTGGCTATCTATTAAAAATAATTTTCTTGAAATTGGAGTTTTTTTTCTATTTTTAATAATTTTATCAAAAATTATTGGTTATCTACAACTGTTTGATTTTCAATATATTTTTACAAATATTTTTACAAATATTTTTTTTTAATTATACTACGAACAAATCAAAATTTATTTTATTTTATAGATCTGGTCTTTGGCTATCTATTAAAAATAATTTTCTTGAAATTGGAGTTTTTTTTCTATTTTTAATAATTTTATCAAAAATTATTGGTTATCTACAACTGTTTGATTTTCAATATATTTTTACAAATATTTTTTTTTAATTATACTACGAACAAATCAAAATTTATTTTATTTTATAGATCTGGTCTTTGGCTATCTATTAAAAATAATTTTCTTGAAATTGGAGTTTTTTTTCTATTTTTAATAATTTTATCAAAAATTATTGGTTATCTACAACTGTTTGATTTTCAATATATTTTTACAAATATTTTTACAAATATTTTTTTTAATTATACTACGAACAAATCAAAATTTATTTTATTTTATAGATCTGGTCTTTGGCTATCTATTAAAAATAATTTTCTTGAAATTGGAGTTTTTTTTCTATTTTTAATAATTTTATCAAAAATTATTGGTTATCTACAACTGTTTGATTTTCAATATATTTTTACAAATATTTTTACAAATATTTTTTTTTAATTATACTACGAACAAATCAAAATTTATTTTATTTTATAGATCTGGTCTTTGGCTATCTATTAAAAATAATTTTCTTGAAATTGGAGTTTTTTTTCTATTTTTAATAATTTTATCAAAAATTATTGGTTATCTACAACTGTTTGATTTTCAATATATTTTTACAAATATTTTTACAAATATTTTTTTTTAATTATACTACGAACAAATCAAAAAAATATATACAAAACAAATCTGGTCTTTGGCTATCTATTAAAAATAATTTTCTTGAAATTGGAGTTTTTTTTCTATTTTTAATAATTTTATCAAAAATTATTGGTTATCTACAACTGTTTGATTTTCAATATATTTTTACAAATATTTTTACAAATATTTTTTTTTAATTATACTACGAACAAATCAAAATTTATTTTATTTTATAGATCTGGTCTTTGGCTATCTATTAAAAATAATTTTCTTGAAATTGGAGTTTTTTTTCTATTTTTAATAATTTTATCAAAAATTATTGGTTATCTACAACTGTTTGATTTTCAATATATTTTTACAAATATTTTTACAAATATTTTTTTTTAATTATACTACGAACAAATCAAAATTTATTTTATTTTATAGATCTGGTCTTTGGCTATCTATTAAAAATAATTTTCTTGAAATTGGAGTTTTTTTTCTATTTTTAATAATTTTATCAAAAATTATTGGTTATCTACAACTGTTTGATTTTCAATATATTTTTACAAATATTTTTTTTTAATTATACTACGAACAAATCAAAATTTATTTTATTTTATAGATCTGGTCTTTGGCTATCTATTAAAAATAATTTTTTTGAAATTGGAGTTTTTTTTCTATTTTTAATAATTTTATCAAAAATTATTGGTTATCTACAACTGTTTGATTTTCAATATATTTTTACAAATATTTTTACAAATATTTTTTTTTAATTATACTACGAACAAATCAAAATTTATTTTATTTTATAGATCTGGTCTTTGGCTATCTATTAAAAATAATTTTCTTGAAATTGGAGTTTTTTTTTCTGTTTTTAATAATTTTATCAAAAATTATTGGTTATCTACAACTGTTTGATTTTCAATATATTTTTACAAATATTTTTACAAATATTTTTTTTAATTATACTACGAACAAATCAAAATTTATTTTATTTTATAGATCTGGTCTTTGGCTATCTATTAAAAATATTTTTCTTGAAATTGGAGTTTTTTTCTATTTTTAATAATTTTATCAAAAATTATTGGTTATCTACAACTGTTTGATTTTCAATATATTTTTACAAATATTTTTTTTTAATTATACTACGAACAAATCAAAATTTATTTTATTTTATAGATCTGGTCTTTGGCTATCTATTAAAAATAATTTTCTTGAAATTGGAGTTTTTTTTCTATTTTTAATAATTTTATCAAAAATTATTGGTTATCTACAACTGTTTGATTTTCAATATATTTTTACAAATATTCTTACAAATATTTTTTTTTAATTATACTACGAACAAATCAAAATTTATTTTATTTTATAGATCTGGTCTTTGGCTATCTATTAAAAATAATTTTCTTGAAATTGGAGTTTTTTTTCTATTTTTAATAATTTTATCAAAAATTATTGGTTATCTACAACTGTTTGATTTTCAATATATTTTTACAAATATTTTTTTTTAATTATACTACGAACAAATCAAAATTTATTTTATTTTATAGATCTGGTCTTTGGCTATCTATTAAAAATAATTTTCTTGAAATTGGAGTTTTTTTTCTATTTTTAATAATTTTATCAAAAATTATTGGTTATCTACAACTGTTTGATTTTCAATATATTTTTACAAATATTTTTACAAATATTTTTTTTTAATTATACTACGAACAAATCAAAATTTATTTTATTTTATAGATCTGGTCTTTGGCTATCTATTAAAAATAATTTTCTTGAAATTGGAGTTTTTTTTCTATTTTTAATAATTTTATCAAAAATTATTGGTTATCTACAACTGTTTGATTTTCAATATATTTTTACAAATATTTTTACAAATATTTTTTTTTAATTATACTACGAACAAATCAAAATTTATTTTATTTTATAGATCTGGTCTTTGGCTATCTATTAAAAATAATTTTCTTGAAATTGGAGTTTTTTTTCTATTTTTAATAATTTTATCAAAAATTATTGGTTATCTACAACTGTTTGATTTTCAATATATTTTTACAAATTATTTTTTTTAATTATACTACGAACAAATCAAAATTTATTTTATTTTATAGATCTGGTCTTTGGCTATCTATTAAAAATAATTTTCTTGAAATTGGAGTTTTTTTTCTATTTTTAATAATTTTATCAAAAATTATTGGTTATCTACAACTGTTTGATTTTCAATATATTTTTACAAATATTTTTACAAATATTTTTTTTTAATTATACTACGAACAAATCAAAATTTATTTTATTTTATAGATCTGGTCTTTGGCTATCTATTAAAAATAATTTTCTTGAAATTGGAGTTTTTTTTCTATTTTTAATAATTTTATCAAAAATTATTGGTTATCTACATCTGTTTGATTTTCAATATATTTTTACAAATATTTTTTTTAATTATACTACGAACAAATCAAAATTTATTTTATTTTATAGATCTGGTCTTTGGCTATCTATTAAAAATAATTTTCTTGAAATTGGAGTTTTTTTTCTATTTTTAATAATTTTATCAAAAATTATTGGTTATCTACAACTGTTTGATTTTCAATATATTTTTACAAATATTTTTTTTTAATTATACTACGAACAAATCAAAATTTATTTTATTTTATAGATCTGGTCTTTGGCTATCTATTAAAAATAATTTTCTTGAAATTGGAGTTTTTTTTCTATTTTTAATAATTTTATCAAAAATTATTGGTTATCTACAACTGTTTGATTTTCAATATATTTTTACAAATATTTTTTTTTAATTATACTACGAACAAATCAAAATTTATTTTATTTTATAGATCTGGTCTTTGGCTATCTATTAAAAATAATTTTCTTGAAATTGGAGTTTTTTTTTCTATTTTTAATAATTTTATCAAAAATTATTGGTTATCTACAACTGTTTGATTTTCAATATATTTTTACAAATATTTTTACAAATATTTTTTTTTAATTATACTACGAACAAATCAAAATTTATTTTATTTTATAGATCTGGTCTTTGGCTATCTATTAAAAATAATTTTCTTGAAATTGGAGTTTTTTTTCTATTTTTAATAATTTTATCAAAAATTATTGGTTATCTACAACTGTTTGATTTTCAATATATTTTTACAAATATTTTTACAAATATTTTTTTTTTAATTATACTACGAACAAATCAAAATTTATTTTATTTTATAGATCTGGTCTTTGGCTATCTATTAAAAATAATTTTCTTGAAATTGGAGTTTTTTTTCTATTTTTAATAATTTTATCAAAAATTATTGGTTATCTACAACTGTTTGATTTTCAATATATTTTTACAAATATTTTTTTTTAATTATACTACGAACAAATCAAAATTTATTTTATTTTATAGATCTGGTCTTTGGCTATCTATTAAAAATAATTTTCTTGAAATTGGAGTTTTTTTTTCTATTTTTAATAATTTTATCAAAAATTATTGGTTATCTACAACTGTTTGATTTTCAATATATTTTTACAAATATTTTTACAAATATTTTTTTTTAATTATACTACGAACAAATCAAAATTTATTTAATTTTATAGATCTGGTCTTTGGCTATCTATTAAAAATAATTTTCTTGAAATTGGAGTTTTTTTTCTATTTTTAATAATTTTATCAAAAATTATTGGTTATCTACAACTGTTTGATTTTCAATATATTTTTACAAATATTTTTTTTTAATTATACTACGAACAAATCAAAATTTATTTTATTTTATAGATCTGGTCTTTGGCTATCTATTAAAAATAATTTTCTTGAAATTGGAGTTTTTTTTCTATTTTTAATAATTTTATCAAAAATTATTGGTTATCTACAACTGTTTGATTTTCAATATATTTTTACAAATATTTTTACAAATATTTTTTTTTAATTATACTACGAACAAATCAAAATTTATTTTATTTTATAGATCTGGTCTTTGGCTATCTATTAAAAATAATTTTCTTGAAATTGGAGTTTTTTTTCTATTTTTAATAATTTTATCAAAAATTATTGGTTATCTACAACTGTTTGATTTTCAATATATTTTTACAAATATTTTTACAAATATTTTTTTTTAATTATACTACGAACAAATCAAAATTTATTTTATTTTATAGATCTGGTCTTTGGCTATCTATTAAAAATAATTTTCTTGAAATTGGAGTTTTTTTTCTATTTTTAATAATTTTATCAAAAATTATTGGTTATCTACAACTGTTTGATTTTCAATATATTTTTACAAATTATTTTTTTTAATTATACTACGAACAAATCAAAATTTATTTTATTTTATAGATCTGGTCTTTGGCTATCTATTAAAAATAATTTTCTTGAAATTGGAGTTTTTTTTCTATTTTTAATAATTTTATCAAAAATTATTGGTTATCTACAACTGTTTGATTTTCAATATATTTTTACAAATATTTTTACAAATATTTTTTTTTTAATTATACTACGAACAAATCAAAATTTATTTTATTTTATAGATCTGGTCTTTGGCTATCTATTAAAAATAATTTTCTTGAAATTGGAGTTTTTTTTCTATTTTTAATAATTTTATCAAAAATTATTGGTTATCTACATCTGTTTGATTTTCAATATATTTTTACAAATATTTTTACAAATATTTTTTTTTAATTATACTACGAACAAATCAAAATTTATTTTATTTTATAGATCTGGTCTTTGGCTATCTATTAAAAATAATTTTCTTGAAATTGGAGTTTTTTTTCTATTTTTAATAATTTTATCAAAAATTATTGGTTATCTACAACTGTTTGATTTTCAATATATTTTTACAAATATTTTTTTTTAATTATACTACGAACAAATCAAAATTTATTTTATTTTATAGATCTGGTCTTTGGCTATCTATTAAAAATAATTTTCTTGAAATTGGAGTTTTTTTTCTATTTTTAATAATTTTATCAAAAATTATTGGTTATCTACAACTGTTTGATTTTCAATATATTTTTACAAATATTTTTTTTTAATTATACTACGAACAAATCAAAATTTATTTTATTTTATAGATCTGGTCTTTGGCTATCTATTAAAAATAATTTTCTTGAAATTGGAGTTTTTTTTCTATTTTTAATAATTTTATCAAAAATTATTGGTTATCTACAACTGTTTGATTTGCAATATATTTTTACAAATATTTTTACAAATATTTTTTTTTAATTATACTACGAACAAATCAAAATTTATTTTATTTTATAGATCTGGTCTTTGGCTATCTATTAAAAATAATTTTCTTGAAATTGGAGTTTTTTTTCTATTTTTAATAATTTTATCAAAAATTATTGGTTATCTACAACTGTTTGATTTTCAATATATTTTTACAAATATTTTTACAAATATTTTTTTTTAATTATACTACGAACAAATCAAAATTTATTTTATTTTATAGATCTGGTCTTTGGCTATCTATTAAAAATAATTTTCTTGAAATTGGAGTTTTTTTTCTATTTTTAATAATTTTATCAAAAATTATTGGTTATCTACAACTGTTTGATTTTCAATATATTTTTACAAATATTTTTTTTTAATTATACTACGAACAAATCAAAATTTATTTTATTTTATAGATCTGGTCTTTGGCTATCTATTAAAAATAATTTTCTTGAAATTGGAGTTTTTTTTCTATTTTTAATAATTTTATCAAAAATTATTGGTTATCTACAACTGTTTGATTTTCAATATATTTTTACAAATATTTTTACAAATATTTTTTTTTAATTATACTACGAACAAATCAAAATTTATTTTATTTTATAGATCTGGTCTTTGGCTATCTATTAAAAATAATTTTCTTGAAATTGGAGTTTTTTTTCTATTTTTAATAATTTTATCAAAAATTATTGGTTATCTACAACTGTTTGATTTTCAATATATTTTTACAAATATTTTTTTTTAATTATACTACGAACAAATCAAAATTTATTTTATTTTATAGATCTGGTCTTTGGCTATCTATTAAAAATAATTTTCTTGAAATTGGAGTTTTTTTTCTATTTTTAATAATTTTATCAAAAATTATTGGTTATCTACAACTGTTTGATTTTCAATATATTTTTACAAATATTTTTACAAATATTTTTTTTTAATTATACTACGAACAAATCAAAATTTATTTTATTTTATAGATCTGGTCTTTGGCTATCTATTAAAAATAATTTTCTTGAAATTGGAGTTTTTTTTCTATTTTTAATAATTTTATCAAAAATTATTGGTTATCTACAACTGTTTGATTTTCAATATATTTTTACAAATATTTTTACAAATATTTTTTTTTAATTATACTACGAACAAATCAAAATTTATTTTATTTTATAGATCTAGTCTTTGGCTATCTATTAAAAATAATTTTCTTGAAATTGGAGTTTTTTTTCTATTTTTAATAATTTTATCAAAAATTATTGGTTATCTACAACTGTTTGATATTCAATATATTTTTACAAATATTTTTACAAATATTTTTTTTTAATTATACTACGAACAAATCAAAATTTATTTTATTTTATAGATCTGGTCTTTGGCTATCTATTAAAAATAATTTTCTTGAAATTGGAGTTTTTTTTCTATTTTTAATAATTTTATCAAAAATTATTGGTTATCTACATCTGTTTGATTTTCAATATATTTTTACAAATATTTTTACAAATATTTTTTTTTAATTATACTACGAACAAATCAAAATTTATTTTATTTTATAGATCTGGTCTTTGGCTATCTATTAAAAATAATTTTCTTGAAATTGGAGTTTTTTTTCTATTTTTAATAATTTTATCAAAAATTATTGGTTATCTACAACTGTTTGATTTTCAATATATTTTTACAAATATTTTTTTTTAATTATACTACGAACAAATCAAAATTTATTTTATTTTATAGATCTGGTCTTTGGCTATCTATTAAAAATAATTTTCTTGAAATTGGAGTTTTTTTTCTATTTTTAATAATTTTATCAAAAATTATTGGTTATCTACAACTGTTTGATTTTCAATATATTTTTACAAATATTTTTTTTTAATTATACTACGAACAAATCAAAATTTATTTTATTTTATAGATCTGGTCTTTGGCTATCTATTAAAAATAATTTTCTTGAAATTGGAGTTTTTTTTCTATTTTTAATAATTTTATCAAAAATTATTGGTTATCTACAACTGTTTGATTTTCAATATATTTTTACAAATATTTTTACAAATATTTTTTTTTAATTATACTACGAACAAATCAAAATTTATTTTATTTTATAGATCTGGTCTTTGGCTATCTATTAAAAATAATTTTCTTGAAATTGGAGTTTTTTTTCTATTTTTAATAATTTTATCAAAAATTATTGGTTATCTACAACTGTTTGATTTTCAATATATTTTTACAAATATTTTTACAAATATTTTTTTTTAATTATACTACGAACAAATCAAAATTTATTTTATTTTATAGATCTGGTCTTTGGCTATCTATTAAAAATAATTTTGTTGAAATTGGAGTTTTTTTTCTATTTTTAATAATTTTATCAAAAATTATTGGTTATCTACAACTGTTTGATTTTCAATATATTTTTACAAATATTTTTTTTTAATTATACTACGAACAAATCAAAATTTATTTTATTTTATAGATCTGGTCTTTGGCTATCTATTAAAAATAATTTTCTTGAAATTGGAGTTTTTTTTCTATTTTTAATAATTTTATCAAAAATTATTGGTTATCTACAACTGTTTGATTTTCAATATATTTTTACAAATATTTTTACAAATATTTTTTTTTAATTATACTACGAACAAATCAAAATTTATTTTATTTTATAGATCTGGTCTTTGGCTATCTATTAAAAATAATTTTCTTGAAATTGGAGTTTTTTTTCTATTTTTAATAATTTTATCAAAAATTATTGGTTATCTACAACTGTTTGATTTTCAATATATTTTTACAAATATTTTTTTTTAATTATACTACGAACAAATCAAAATTTATTTTATTTTATAGATCTGGTCTTTGGCTATCTATTAAAAATAATTTTCTTGAAATTGGAGTTTTTTTTCTATTTTTAATAATTTTATCAAAAATTATTGGTTATCTACAACTGTTTGATTTTCAATATATTTTTACAAATATTTTTACAAAAATTTTTTTTTAATTATACTACGAACAAATCAAAATTTATTTTATTTTATAGATCTGGTCTTTGGCTATCTATTAAAAATAATTTTCTTGAAATTGGAGTTTTTTTTCTATTTTTAATAATTTTATCAAAAATTATTGGTTATCTACAACTGTTTGATTTTCAATATATTTTTACAAATATTTTTACAAATATTTTTTTTTAATTATACTACGAACAAATCAAAATTTATTTTATTTTATAGATCTGGTCTTTGGCTATCTATTAAAAATAATTTTCTTGAAATTGGAGTTTTTTTTCTATTTTTAATAATTTTATCAAAAATTATTGGTTATCTACAACTGTTTGATTTTCAATATATTTTTACAAATATTTTTACAAATATTTTTTTTTAATTATACTACGAACAAATCAAAATTTATTTTATTTTATAGATCTGGTCTTTGGCTATCTATTAAAAATAATTTTCTTGAAATTGGAGTTTTTTTTCTATTTTTAATAATTTTATCAAAAATTATTGGTTATCTACAACTGTTTGATTTTCAATATATTTTTACAAATATTTTTTTTTAATTATACTACGAACAAATCAAAATTTATTTTATTTTATAGATCTGGTCTTTGGCTATCTATTAAAAATAATTTTCTTGAAATTGGAGTTTTTTTTCTATTTTTAATAATTTTATCAAAAATTATTGGTTATCTACAACTGTTTGATTTTCAATATATTTTTACAAATATTTTTACAAATATTTTTTTTTAATTATACTACGAACAAATCAAAATTTATTTTATTTTATAGATCTGGTCTTTGGCTATCTATTAAAAATAATTTTCTTGAAATTGGAGTTTTTTTTCTATTTTTAATAATTTTATCAAAAATTATTGGTTATCTACAACTGTTTGATTTTCAATATATTTTTACAAATATTTTTACAAATATTTTTTTTTAATTATACTACGAACAAATCAAAATTTATTTTATTTTATAGATCTAGTCTTTGGCTATCTATTAAAAATAATTTTCTTGAAATTGGAGTTTTTTTTCTATTTTTAATAATTTTATCAAAAATTATTGGTTATCTACAACTGTTTGATATTCAATATATTTTTACAAATATTTTTACAAATATTTTTTTTTAATTATACTACGAACAAATCAAAATTTATTTTATTTTATAGATCTGGTCTTTGGCTATCTATTAAAAATAATTTTCTTGAAATTGGAGTTTTTTTTCTATTTTTAATAATTTTATCAAAAATTATTGGTTATCTACATCTGTTTGCTTTTCAATATATTTTTACAAATATTTTTACAAATATTTTTTTTTAATTATACTACGAACAAATCAAAATTTATTTTATTTTATAGATCTGGTCTTTGGCTATCTATTAAAAATAATTTTCTTGAAATTGGAGTTTTTTTTCTATTTTTAATAATTTTATCAAAAATTATTGGTTATCTACAACTGTTTGATTTTCAATATATTTTTACAAATATTTTTTTTTAATTATACTACGAACAAATCAAAATTTATTTTATTTTATAGATCTGGTCTTTGGCTATCTATTAAAAATAATTTTCTTGAAATTGGAGTTTTTTTTCTATTTTTAATAATTTTATCAAAAATTATTGGTTATCTACAACTGTTTGATTTTCAATATATTTTTACAAATATTTTTTTTTAATTATACTACGAACAAATCAAAATTTATTTTATTTTATAGATCTGGTCTTTGGCTATCTATTAAAAATAATTTTCTTGAAATTGGAGTTTTTTTTCTATTTTTAATAATTTTATCAAAAATTATTGGTTATCTACAACTGTTTGATTTTCAATATATTTTTACAAATATTTTTACAAATATTTTTTTTTAATTATACTACGAACAAATCAAAATTTATTTTATTTTATAGATCTGGTCTTTGGCTATCTATTAAAAATAATTTTCTTGAAATTGGAGTTTTTTTTCTATTTTTAATAATTTTATCAAAAATTATTGGTTATCTACAACTGTTTGATTTTCAATATATTTTTACAAATATTTTTACAAATATTTTTTTTTAATTATACTACGAACAAATCAAAATTTATTTTATTTTATAGATCTGGTCTTTGGCTATCTATTAAAAATAATTTTGTTGAAATTGGAGTTTTTTTTTCTATTTTTAATAATTTTATCAAAAATTATTGGTTATCTACAACTGTTTGATTTTCAATATATTTTTACAAATATTTTTTTTTAATTATACTACGAACAAATCAAAATTTATTTTATTTTATAGATCTGGTCTTTGGCTATCTATTAAAAATAATTTTCTTGAAATTGGAGTTTTTTTTCTATTTTTAATAATTTTATCAAAAATTATTGGTTATCTACAACTGTTTGATTTTCAATATATTTTTACAAATATTTTTACAAATATTTTTTTTTAATTATACTACGAACAAATCAAAATTTATTTTATTTTATAGATCTGGTCTTTGGCTATCTATTAAAAATAATTTTCTTGAAATTGGAGTTTTTTTTCTATTTTTAATAATTTTATCAAAAATTATTGGTTATCTACAACTGTTTGATTTTCAATATATTTTTACAAATATTTTTTTTTAATTATACTACGAACAAATCAAAATTTATTTTATTTTATAGATCTGGTCTTTGGCTATCTATTAAAAATAATTTTCTTGAAATTGGAGTTTTTTTTCTATTTTTAATAATTTTATCAAAAATTATTGGTTATCTACAACTGTTTGATTTTCAATATATTTTTACAAATATTTTTACAAAAATTTTTTTTTAATTATACTACGAACAAATCAAAATTTATTTTATTTTATAGATCTGGTCTTTGGCTATCTATTAAAAATAATTTTCTTGAAATTGGAGTTTTTTTTCTATTTTTAATAATTTTATCAAAAATTATTGGTTATCTACAACTGTTTGATTTTCAATATATTTTTACAAATATTTTTACAAATATTTTTTTTTAATTATACTACGAACAAATCAAAATTTATTTTATTTTATAGATCTGGTCTTTGGCTATCTATTAAAAATAATTTTCTTGAAATTGGAGTTTTTTTTCTATTTTTAATAATTTTATCAAAAATTATTGGTTATCTACAACTGTTTGATTTTCAATATATTTTTACAAATATTTTTACAAATATTTTTTTTTAATTATACTACGAACAAATCAAAATTTATTTTATTTTATAGATCTGGTCTTTGGCTATCTATTAAAAATAATTTTCTTGAAATTGGAGTTTTTTTTCTATTTTTAATAATTTTATCAAAAATTATTGGTTATCTACAACTGTTTGATTTTCAATATATTTTTACAAATATTTTTACAAATATTTTTTTTAAATTATACTACGAACAAATCAAAATTTATTTTATTTTATAGATCTGGTCTTTGGCTATCTATTAAAAATAATTTTCTTGAAATGGGAGTTTTTTTTCTATTTTTAATAATTTTATCAAAAATTATTGGTTATCTACAACTGTTTGATTTTCAATATATTTTTACAAATATTTTTTTTTAATTATACTACGAACAAATCAAAATTTATTTTATTTTATAGATCTGGTCTTTGGCTATCTATTAAAAATAATTTTCTTGAAATTGGAGTTTTTTTTCTATTTTTAATAATTTTATCAAAAATTATTGGTTATCTACAACTGTTTGATTTTCAATATATTTTTACAAATATTTTTACAAATATTTTTTTTTAATTATACTACGAACAAATCAAAATTTATTTTATTTTATAGATCTGGTCTTTGGCTATCTATTAAAAATAATTTTCTTGAAATTGGAGTTTTTTTTCTATTTTTAATAATTTTATCAAAAATTATTGGTTATCTACAACTGTTTGATTTTCAATATATTTTTACAAATATTTTTACAAATATTTTTTTTTAATTATACTACGAACAAATCAAAATTTATTTTATTTTATAGATCTGGTCTTTGGCTATCTATTAAAAATAATTTTCTTGAAATTGGAGTTTTTTTTCTATTTTTAATAATTTTATCAAAAATTATTGGTTATCTACAACTGTTTGATTTTCAATATATTTTTACAAATATTTTTTTTTAATTATACTACGAACAAATCAAAATTTATTTTATTTTATAGATCTGGTCTTTGGCTATCTATTAAAAATAATTTTCTTGAAATTGGAGTTTTTTTTCTATTTTTAATAATTTTATCAAAAATTATTGGTTATCTACAACTGTTTGATTTTCAATATATTTTTACAAATATTTTTTTTTAATTATACTACGAACAAATCAAAATTTATTTTATTTTATAGATCTGGTCTTTGGCTATCTATTAAAAATAATTTTCTTGAAATTGGAGTTTTTTTTCTATTTTTAATAATTTTATCAAAAATTATTGGTTATCTACAACTGTTTGATTTTCAATATATTTTTACAAATATTTTTACAAATATTTTTTTTTAATTATACCACGAACAAATCAAAATTTATTTTATTTTATAGATCTGGTCTTTGGCTATCTATTAAAAATAATTTTCTTGAAATTGGAGTTTTTTTTCTATTTTTAATAATTTTATCAAAAATTATTGGTTATCTACAACTGTGATATTTTCAATATATTTTTACAAATATTTTTACAAATATTTTTTTTTAATTATACTACGAACAAATCAAAATTTATTTTATTTTATAGATCTGGTCTTTAGCTATCTATTAAAAATAATTTTCTTGAAATTGGAGTTTTTTTTCTATTTTTAATAATTTTATCAAAAATTATTGGTTATCTACAACTGTTTGATTTTCAATATATTTTTACAAATATTTTTACAAATATTTTTTTTTAATTATACTACGAACAAATCAAAATTTATTTTATTTTATAGATCTGGTCTTTGGCTATCTATTAAAAATAATTTTCTTGAAATTGGAGTTTTTTTTCTATTTTTAATAATTTTATCAAAAATTATTGGTTATCTACAACTGTTTGATTTTCAATATATTTTTACAAATATTTTTACAAAGATTTTTTTTTAATTATACTACGAACAAATCAAAATTTATTTTATTTTATAGATCTGGTCTTTGGCTACCTATTAAAAATAATTTTCTTGAAATTGGAGTTTTTTTTCTATTTTTAATAATTTTATCAAAAATTATTGGTTATCTACAACTGTTTGATTTTCAATATATTTTTACAAATATTTTTACAAATATTTTTTTTTAATTATACTACGAACAAATCAAAATTTATTTTATTTTATAGATCTGGTCTTTGGCTATCTATTAAAAATAATTTTCTTGAAATTGGAGTTTTTTTTCTATTTTTAATAATTTTATCAAAAATTATTGGTTATCTACAACTGTTTGATTTTCAATATATTTTTACAAATATTTTTACAAATATTTTTTTTTAATTATACTACGAACAAATCAAAATTTATTTTATTTTATAGATCTGGTCTTTGGCTATCTATTAAAAATAATTTTCTTGAAATTGGAGTTTTTTTTCTATTTTTAATAATTTTATCAAAAATTATTGGTTATCTACAACTGTTTGATTTTCAATATATTTTTACAAATATTTTTACAAATATTTTTTTTTAATTATACTACGAACAAATCAAAATTTATTTTATTTTATAGATCTGGTCTTTGGCTATCTATTAAAAATAATTTTCTTGAAATTGGAGTTTTTTTTCTATTTTTAATAATTTTATCAAAAATTATTGGTTATCTACAACTGTTTGATTTTCAATATATTTTTACAAATATTTTTACAAATATTTTTTTTTAATTATACTACGAACAAATCAAAATTTATTTTATTTTATAGATCTGGTCTTTGGCTATCTATTAAAAATAATTTTCTTGAAATTGGAGTTTTTTTTCTATTTTTAATAATTTTATCAAAAATTATTGGTTATCTACAACTGTTTGATTTTCAATATATTTTTACAAATATTTTTTTTTAATTATACTACGAACAAATCAAAATTTATTTTATTTTATAGATCTGGTCTTTGGCTATCTATTAAAAATAATTTTCTTGAAATTGGAGTTTTTTTTTCTATTTTTAATAATTTTATCAAAAATTATTGGTTATCTACAACTGTTTGATTTTCAATATATTTTTACAAATATTTTTTTTTAATTATACTACGAACAAATCAAAATTTATTTTATTTTATAGATCTGGTCTTTGGCTATCTATTAAAAATAATTTTCTTGAAATTGGAGTTTTTTTTCTATTTTTAATAATTTTATCAAAAATTATTGGTTATCTACAACTGTTTGATTTTCAATATATTTTTACAAATATTTTTTTTTAATTATACTACGAACAAATCAAAATTTATTTTATTTTATAGATCTGGTCTTTGGCTATCTATTAAAAATAATTTTCTTGAAATTGGAGTTTTTTTTCTATTTTTAATAATTTTATCAAAAATTATTGGTTATCTACAACTGTTTGATTTTCAATATATTTTTACAAATATTTTTACAAATATTTTTTTTTAATTATACTACGAACAAATCAAAATTTATTTTATTTTATAGATCTGGTCTTTGGCTATCTATTAAAAATAATTTTCTTGAAATTGGAGTTTTTTTTCTATTTTTAATAATTTTATCAAAAATTATTGGTTATCTACAACTGTTTGATTTTCAATATATTTTTACAAATATTTTTTTTTAATTATACTACGAACAAATCAAAATTTATTTTATTTTATAGATCTGGTCTTTGGCTATCTATTAAAAATAATTTTCTTGAAATTGGAGTTTTTTTTCTATTTTTAATAATTTTATCAAAAATTATTGGTTATCTACAACTGTTTGATTTTCAATATATTTTTACAAATATTTTTTTTTAATTATACTACGAACAAATCAAAATTTATTTTATTTTATAGATCTGGTCTTTGGCTATCTATTAAAAATAATTTTCTTGAAATTGGAGTTTTTTTTCTATTTTTAATAATTTTATCAAAAATTATTGGTTATCTACAACTGTTTGATTTTCAATATATTTTTACAAATATTTTTACAAATATTTTTTTTTAATTATACTACGAACAAATCAAAATTTATTTTATTTTATGGATCTGGTCTTTGGCTATCTATTAAAAATAATTTTCTTGAAATTGGAGTTTTTTTTCTATTTTTAATAATTTTATCAAAAATTATTGGTTATCTACAACTGTTTGATTTTCAATATATTTTTACAAATATTTTTACAAATATTTTTTTTAATTATACTACGAACAAATCAAAATTTATTTTATTTTATAGATCTGGTCTTTGGCTATCTATTAAAAATAATTTTCTTGAAATTGGAGTTTTTTTTCTATTTTTAATAATTTTATCAAAAATTATTGGTTATCTACAACTGTTTGATTTTCAATATATTTTTACAAATATTTTTTTTTAATTATACTACGAACAAATCAAAATTTATTTTATTTTATAGATCTGGTCTTTGGCTATCTATTAAAAATAATTTTCTTGAAATTGGAGTTTTTTTTCTATTTTTAATAATTTTATCAAAAATTATTGGTTATCTACAACTGTTTGATTTTCAATATATTTTTACAAATATTTTTACAAATATTTTTTTTTAATTATACTACGAACAAATCAAAATTTATTTTATTTTATAGATCTGGTCTTTGGCTATCTATTAAAAATAATTTTCTTGAAATTGGAGTTTTTTTTCTATTTTTAATAATTTTATCAAAAATTATTGGTTATCTACAACTGTTTGATTTTCAATATATTTTTACAAATATTTTTTTTTAATTATACTACGAACAAATCAAAATTTATTTTATTTTATAGATCTGGTCTTTGGCTATCTATTAAAAATAATTTTCTTGAAATTGGAGTTTTTTTTCTATTTTTAATAATTTTATCAAAAATTATTGGTTATCTACAACTGTTTGATTTTCAATATATTTTTACAAATATTTTTTTTTAATTATACTACGAACAAATCAAAATTTATTTTATTTTATAGATCTGGTCTTTGGCTATCTATTAAAAATAATTTTCTTGAAATTGGAGTTTTTTTTCTATTTTTAATAATTTTATCAAAAATTATTGGTTATCTACAACTGTTTGATTTTCAATATATTTTTACAAATATTTTTTTTTAATTATACTACGAACAAATCAAAATTTATTTTATTTTATAGATCTGGTCTTTGGCTATCTATTAAAAATAATTTTCTTGAAATTGGAGTTTTTTTTCTATTTTTAATAATTTTATCAAAAATTATTGGTTATCTACAACTGTTTGATTTTCAATATATTTTTACAAATATTTTTTTTTAATTATACTACGAACAAATCAAAATTTATTTTATTTTATAGATCTGGTCTTTGGCTATCTATTAAAAATAATTTTCTTGAAATTGGAGTTTTTTTTCTATTTTTAATAATTTTATCAAAAATTATTGGTTATCTACAACTGTTTGATTTTCAATATATTTTTACAAATATTTTTTTTTAATTATACTACGAACAAATCAAAATTTATTTTATTTTATAGATCTGGTCTTTGGCTATCTATCAAAAATAATTTTCTTGAAATTGGAGTTTTTTTTCTATTTTTAATAATTTTATCAAAAATTATTGGTTATCTACAACTGTTTGATTTTCAATATATTTTTACAAATATTTTTACAAATATTTTTTTTAAATTATACTACGAACAAATCAAAATTTATTTTATTTTATAGATCTGGTCTTTGGCTATCTATTAAAAATAATTTTCTTGAAATTGGAGTTTTTTTTCTATTTTTAATAATTTTATCAAAAATTATTGGTTATCTACAACTGTTTGATTTTCAATATATTTTTACAAATATTTTTTTTTAATTATACTACGAACAAATCAAAATTTATTTTATTTTATAGATCTGGTCTTTGGCTATCTATTAAAAATAATTTTCTTGAAATTGGAGTTTTTTTTTCTATTTTTAATAATTTTATCAAAAATTATTGGTTATCTACAACTGTTTGATTTTCAATATATTTTTACAAATATTTTTTTTTAATTATACTACGAACAAATCAAAATTTATTTTATTTTATAGATCTGGTCTTTGGCTATCTATTAAAAATAATTTTCTTGAAATTGGAGTTTTTTTCTATTTTTAATAATTTTATCAAAAATTATTGGTTATCTACAACTGTTTGATTTTCAATATATTTTTACAAATATTTTTTCTTAATTATACTACGAACAAATCAAAATTTATTTTATTTTATAGATCTGGTCTTTGGCTATCTATTAAAAATAATTTTCTTGAAATTGGAGTTTTTTTTCTATTTTTAATAATTTTATTAAAAATTATTGGTTATCTACAACTGTTTGATTTTCAATATATTTTTACAAATATTTTTTTTTAATTATACTACGAACAAATCAAAATTTATTTTATTTTATAGATCTGGTCTTTGGCTATCTATTAAAAATAATTTTTTTAAAATTGGAGTTTTTTTTCTATTTTTAATAATTTTATTAAAAATTATTGGTTATCTACAACTGTTTGATTTTCAATATATTTTTACAAATATTTTTACAAATATTTTTTTTTAATTATACTACGAACAAATCAAAATTTATTTTATTTTATAGATCTGGTCTTTGGCTATCTATTAAAAATAATTTTCTTGAAATTGGAGTTTTTTTTCTATTTTTAATAATTTTATCAAAAATTATTGGTTATCTACAACTGTTTGATTTTCAATATATTTTTACAAATATTTTTACAAATATTTTTTTTTATTTATACTACGAACAAATCAAAATTTATTTTATTTTATAGATCTGGTCTTTGGCTATCTATTAAAAATAATTTTCTTGAAATTGGAGTTTTTTTTTCTATTTTTAATAATTTTATCAAAAATTATTGGTTATCTACAACTGTTTGATTTTCAATATATTTTTACAAATATTTTTTTTTAATTATACTACGAACAAATCAAAATTTATTTTATTTTATAGATCTGGTCTTTGGCTATCTATTAAAAATAATTTTCTTGAAATTGGAGTTTTTTTTCTATTTTTAATAATTTTATCAAAAATTATTGGTTATCTACAACTGTTTGATTTTCAATATATTTTTACAAATATTTTTACAAATATTTTTTTTTAATTATACTACGAACAAATCAAAATTTATTTTATTTTATAGATCTGGTCTTTGGCTATCTATTAAAAATAATTTTCTTGAAATTGGAGTTTTTTTCTATTTTTAATAATTTTATCAAAAATTATTGGTTATCTACAACTGTTTGATTTTCAATATATTTTTACAAATATTTTTACAAATATTTTTTTTAATTATACTACGAACAAATCAAAATTTATTTTATTTTATAGATCTGGTCCTTGGCTATCTATTAAAAATAATTTTCTTGAAATTGGAGTTTTTTTTCTATTTTTAATAATTTTATCAAAAATTATTGGTTATCTACAACTGTTTGATTTTCAATATATTTTTACAAATATTTTTACAAATATTTTTTTTAATTATACTACGAACAAATCAAAATTTATTTTATTTTATAGATCTGGTCTTTGGCTATCTATTAAAAATAATTTTCTTGAAATTGGAGTTTTTTTCTATTTTTAATAATTTTATCAAAAATTATTGGTTATCTACAACTGTTTGATTTTCAATATATTTTTACAAATATTTTTACAAATATTTTTTTTTAATTATACTACGAACAAATCAAAATTTATTTTATTTTATAGATCTGGTCTTTGGCTATCTATTAAAAATAATTTTCTTGAAATTGGAGTTTTTTTTCTATTTTTAATAATTTTATCAAAAATTATTGGTTATCTACAACTGTTTGATTTTCAATATATTTTTACAAATATTTTTTTTTAATTATACTACGAACAAATCAAAGTTTATTTTATTTTATAGATCTGGTCTTTGGCTATCTATTAAAAATAATTTTCTTGAAATTGGAGTTTTTTTTCTATTTTTAATAATTTTATCAAAAATTATTGGTTATCTACAACTGTTTGATTTTCAATATATTTTTACAAATATTTTTACAAATATTTTTTTTTAATTATACTACGAACAAATCAAAATTTATTTTATTTTATAGATCTGGTCTTTGGCTATCTATTAAAAATAATTTTCTTGAAATTGGAGTTTTTTTTCTATTTTTAATAATTTTATCAAAAATTATTGGTTATCTACAACTGTTTGATTTTCAATATATTTTTACAAATATTTTTTTTTAATTATACTACGAACAAATCAAAATTTATTTTATTTTATAGATCTGGTCTTTGGCTATCTATTAAAAATAATTTTCTTGAAATTGGAGTTTTTTTTCTATTTTTAATAATTTTATCAAAAATTATTGGTTATCTACAACTGTTTGATTTTCAATATATTTTTACAAATATTTTTACAAATATTTTTTTTTAATTATACTACGAACAAATCAAAATTTATTTTATTTTATAGATCTGGTCTTTGGCTATCTATTAAAAATAATTTTCTTGAAATTGGAGTTTTTTTTCTATTTTTAATAATTTTATCAAAAATTATTGGTTATCTACAACTGTTTGATTTTCAATATATTTTTACAAATATTTTTTTTTAATTATACTACGAACAAATCAAAATTTATTTTATTTTATAGATCTGGTCTTTGGCTATCTATTAAAAATAATTTTCTTGAAATTGGAGTTTTTTTCTATTTTTAATAATTTTATCAAAAATTATTGGTTATCTACAACTGTTTGATTTTCAATATATTTTTACAAATATTTTTTTTTAATTATACTACGAACAAATCAAAGTTTATTTTATTTTATAGATCTGGTCTTTGGCTATCTATTAAAAATAATTTTCTTGAAATTGGAGTTTTTTTTCTATTTTTAATAATTTTATCAAAAATTATTGGTTATCTACAACTGTTTGATTTTCAATATATTTTTACAAATATTTTTACAAATATTTTTTTTTAATTATACTACGAACAAATCAAAATTTATTTTATTTTATAGATCTGGTCTTTGGCTATCTATTAAAAATAATTTTCTTGAAATTGGAGTTTTTTTTCTATTTTTAATAATTTTATCAAAAATTATTGGTTATCTACAACTGTTTGATTTTCAATATATTTTTACAAATATTTTTACAAATATTTTTTTTTAATTATACTACGAACAAATCAAAATTTATTTAATTTTATAGATCTGGTCTTTGGCTATCTATTAAAAATAATTTTCTTGAAATTGGAGTTTTTTTTCTATTTTTAATAATTTTATCAAAAATTATTGGTTATCTACAACTGTTTGATTTTCAATATATTTTTACAAATATTTTTACAAATATTTTTTTTTAATTATACTACGAACAAATCAAAATTTATTTTATTTTATAGATCTGGTCTTTGGCTATCTATTAAAAATAATTTTCTTGAAATTGGAGTTTTTTTTCTATTTTTAATAATTTTATCAAAAATTATTGGTTATCTACAACTGTTTGATTTTCAATATATTTTTACAAATATTTTTTTTTAATTATACTACGAACAAATCAAAATTTATTTTATTTTATAGATCTGGTCTTTGGCTATCTATTAAAAATAATTTTCTTGAAATTGGAGTTTTTTTTCTATTTTTAATAATTTTATCAAAAATTATTGGTTATCTACAACTGTTTGATTTTCAATATATTTTTACAAATATTTTTACAAATATTTTTTTTTAATTATACTACGAACAAATCAAAATTTATTTTATTTAATAGATCTGGTCTTTGGCTATCTATTAAAAATAATTTTCTTGAAATTGGAGTTTTTTTTCTATTTTTAATAATTTTATCAAAAATTATTGGTTATCTACAACTGTTTGATTTTCAATATATTTTTACAAATATTTTTACAAATATTTTTTTTTAATTATACTACGAACAAATCAAAATTTATTTTATTTTATAGATCTGGTCTTTGGCTATCTATTAAAAATAATTTTCTTGAAATTGGAGTTTTTTTTCTATTTTTAATAATTTTATCAAAAATTATTGGTTATCTACAACTGTTTGATTTTCAATATATTTTTACAAATATTTTTACAAATATTTTTTTTTAATTATACTACGAACAAATCAAAATTTATTTTATTTTATAGATCTGGTCTTTGGCTATCTATTAAAAATAATTTTCTTGAAATTGGAGTTTTTTTTCTATTTTTAATAATTTTATCAAAAATTATTGGTTTATACAACTGTTTGATTTTCAATATATTTTTACAAATATTTTTACAAATATTTTTTTTTAATTATACTACGAACAAATCAAAATTTATTTTATTTTATAGATCTGGTCTTTGGCTATCTATTAAAAATAATTTTCTTGAAATTGGAGTTTTTTTTCTATTTTTAATAATTTTATCAAAAATTATTGGTTATCTACAACTGTTTGTTTTTCAATATATTTTTACAAATATTTTTACAAATATTTTTTTTTAATTATACTACGAACAAATCAAAATTTATTTTATTTTATAGATCTGGTCTTTGGCTATCTATTAAAAATAATTTTCTTGAAATTGGAGTTTTTTTTCTATTTTTAATAATTTTATCAAAAATTATTGGTTATCTACAACTGTTTGATTTTCAATATATTTTTACAAATATTTTTTTTTAATTATACTACGAACAAATCAAAATTTATTTTATTTTATAGATCTGGTCTTTGGCTATCTATTAAAAATAATTTTCTTGAAATTGGAGTTTTTTTTCTATTTTTAATAATTTTATCAAAAATTATTGGTTATCTACAACTGTTTGATTTTCAATATATTTTTACAAATATTTTTACAAATATTTTTTTTTAATTATACTACGAACAAATCAAAATTTATTTTATTTTATAGATCTGGTCTTTGGCTATCTATTAAAAATAATTTTCTTGAAATTGGAGTTTTTTTTTCTATTTTTAATAATTTTATCAAAAATTATTGGTTATCTACAACTGTTTGATTTTCAATATATTTTTACAAATATTTTTACAAATATTTTTTTTTAATTATACTACGAACAAATCAAAATTTATGAAAAATGATTTTCAATATATTTTTACAAATATTTTTTTTTAATTATACTACGAACAAATCAAAATTTATTTTATTTTATAGATCTGGTCTTTGGCTATCTATTAAAAATAATTTTCTTGAAATTGGAGTTTTTTTTCTATTTTTAATAATTTTATCAAAAATTATTGGTTATCTACAACTGTTTGATTTTCAATATATTTTTACAAATATTTTTTTTTAATTATACTACGAACAAATCAAAATTTATTTTATTTTATAGATCTGGTCTTTGGCTATCTATTAAAAATAATTTTCTTGAAATTGGAGTTTTTTTTCTATTTTTAATAATTTTATCAAAAATTATTGGTTATCTACAACTGTTTGATTTTCAATATATTTTTACAAATATTTTTACAAATATTTTTTTTTAATTATACTACGAACAAATCAAAATTTATTTTATTTTATAGATCTGGTCTTTGGCTATCTATTAAAAATAATTTTCTTGAAATTGGAGTTTTTTTTTATTTTTAATAATTTTATCAAAAATTATTGGTTATCTACAACTGTTTGATTTTCAATATATTTTTACAAATATTTTTTTTTAATTATACTACGAACAAATCAAAATTTATTTTATTTTATAGATCTGGTCTTTGGCTATCTATTAAAAATAATTTTCTTGAAATTGGAGTTTTTTTTCTATTTTTAATAATTTTATCAAAAATTATTGGTTATCTACAACTGTTTGATTTTCAATATATTTTTACAAATATTTTTACAAATATTTTTTTTTAATTATACTACGAACAAATCAAAATTTATTTTATTTTATAGATCTGGTCTTTGGCTATCTATTAAAAATAATTTTCTTGAAATTGGAGTTTTTTTTCTATTTTTAATAATTTTATCAAAAATTATTGGTTATCTACAACTGTTTGATTTTCAATATATTTTTACAAATATTTTTACAAATATTTTTTTTTAATTATACTACGAACAAATCAAAATTTATTTTATTTTATAGATCTGGTCTTTGGCTATCTATTAAAAATAATTTTTTTTGAAATTGGAGTTTTTTTTCTATTTTTAATAATTTTATCAAAAATTATTGGTTTATACAACTGTTTGATTTTCAATATATTTTTACAAATATTTTTTTTTAATTATACTACGAACAAATCAAAATTTATTTTATTTTATAGATCTGGTCTTTGGCTATCTATTAAAAATAATTTTCTTGAAATTGGAGTTTTTTTTCTATTTTTAATAATTTTATCAAAAATTATTGGTTATCTACAACTGTTTGATTTTCAATATATTTTTACAAATATTTTTACAAATATTTTTTTTTAATTATACTACGAACAAATCAAAATTTATTTTATTTTATAGATCTGGTCTTTGGCTATCTATTAAAAATAATTTTCTTGAAATTGGAGTTTTTTTTCTATTTTTAATAATTTTATCAAAAATTATTGGTTATCTACAACTGTTTGATTTTCAATATATTTTTACAAATATTTTTACAAATATTTTTTTTTAATTATACTACGAACAAATCAAAATTTATTTTATTTTATAGATCTGGTCTTTGGCTATCTATTAAAAATAATTTTCTTGAAATTGGAGTTTTTTTTCTATTTTTAATAATTTTATCAAAAATTATTGGTTATCTACAACTGTTTGATTTTCAATATATTTTTACAAATATTTTTACAAATATTTTTTTTTAATTATACTACGAACAAATCAAAATTTATTTTATTTTATAGATCTGGTCTTTGGCTATCTATTAAAAATAATTTTCTTGAAATTGGAGTTTTTTTTCTATTTTTAATAATTTTATCAAAAATTATTGGTTATCTACAACTGTTTGATTTTCAATATATTTTTACAAATATTTTTTTTTTAATTATACTACGAACAAATCAAAATTTATTTTATTTTATAGATCTGGTCTTTGGCTATCTATTAAAAATAATTTTCTTGAAATTGGAGTTTTTTTTCTATTTTTAATAATTTTATCAAAAATTATTGGTTATCTACAACTGTTTGATTTTCAATATATTTTTACAAATATTTTTACAAATATTTTTTTTAATTATACTACGAACAAATCAAAATTTATTTTATTTTATAGATCTGGTCTTTGGCTATCTATTAAAAATAATTTTCTTGAAATTGGAGTTTTTTTTCTATTTTTAATAATTTTATCAAAAATTATTGGTTATCTACAACTGTTTGATTTTCAATATATTTTTACAAATATTTTTACAAATATTTTTTTTTAATTATACTACGAACAAATCAAAATTTATTTTATATTATAGATCTGGTCTTTGGCTATCTACTAAAAATAATTTTCTTGAAATTGGAGTTTTTTTCTATTTTTAATAATTTTATCAAAAATTATTGGTTATCTACAACTGTTTGATTTTCAATATATTTTTACAAATAATTTTACAAATATTTTTTTTTAATTATACTACGAACAAATCAAAATTTATTTTATTTTATAGATCTGGTCTTTGGCTATCTATTAAAAATAATTTTCTTGAAATTGGAGTTTTTTTTCTATTTTTAATAATTTTATCAAAAATTATTGGTTATCTACAATTGTTTGATTTTCAATATATTTTTACAAATATTTTTACAAATATTTTTTTTTAATTATACTACGAACAAATCAAAATTTATTTTATTTTATAGATCTGGTCTTTGGCTATCTATTAAAAATAATTTTCTTGAAATTGGAGTTTTTTTTCTATTTTTAATAATTTTATCAAAAATTATTGGTTATCTACAACTGTTTGATTTTCAATATATTTTTACAAATATTTTTACAAATATTTTTTTTTAATTATACTACGAACAAATCAAAATTTATTTTATTTTATAGATCTGGTCTTTGGCTATCTATTAAAAATAATTTTCTTGAAATTGGAGTTTTTTTTCTATTTTTAATAATTTTATCAAAAATTATTGGTTATCTACAACTGTTTGATTTTCAATATATTTTTACAAATATTTTTACAAATATTTTTTTTTAATTATACTACGAACAAATCAAAATTTATTTTATTTTATAGATCTGGTCTTTGGCTATCTATTAAAAATAATTTTCTTGAAATTGGAGTTTTTTTTCTATTTTTAATAATTTTATCAAAAATTATTGGTTATCTACAACTGTTTGATTTTCAATATATTTTTACAAATATTTTTACAAATGTTTTTTTTTAATTATACTACGAACAAATCAAAATTTATTTTATATTATAGATCTGGTCTTTGGCTATCTATTAAAAATAATTTTCTTGAAATTGGAGTTTTTTTTCTATTTTTAATAATTTTATCAAAAATTATTGGAGTTTATTTTCTATTTTTAATAATTTTATCAAAAATTATTGGTTATCTACAACTGTTTGATTTTCAATATATTTTTACAAATATTTTTTTTTAATTATACTACGAACAAATCAAAATTTATTTAATTTTATAGATCTGGTCTTTGGCTATCTATTAAAAATAATTTTCTTGAAATTGGAGTTTTTTTTCTATTTTTAATAATTTTATCAAAAATTATTGGTTATCTACAACTGTTTGATTTTCAATATATTTTTACAAATATTTTTACAAATATTTTTTTTTAATTATACTACGAACAAATCAAAATTTATTTTATTTTATAGATCTGGTCTTTGGCTATCTATTAAAAATAATTTTCTTGAAATTGGAGTTTTTTTTCTATTTTTAATAATTTTATCAAAAATTATTGGTTATCTACAACTGTTTGATTTTCAATATATTTTTACAAATATTTTTACAAATATTTTTTTTTAATTATACTACGAACAAATCAAAATTTATTTTATTTTATAGATCTGGTCTCTGGCTATCTATTAAAAATAATTTTCTTGAAATTGGAGTTTTTTTTCTATTTTTAATAATTTTATCAAACATTATTGGTTATCTACAACTGTTTGATTTTCAATATATTTTTACAAATATTTTTTTTTAATTATACTACGAACAAATCAAAATTTATTTTATTTTATAGATCTGGTCTTTGGCTATCTATTAAAAATAATTTTCTTGAAATTGGAGTTTTTTTTCTATTTTTAATAATTTTATCAAAAATTATTGGTTATCTACAACTGTTTGATTTTCAATATATTTTTACAAATATTTTTACAAATATTTTTTTTTAATTATACTACGAACAAATCAAAATTTATTTTATTTTATAGATCTGGTCTTTGGCTATCTATTAAAAATAATTTTCTTGAAATTGGAGTTTTTTTTCTATTTTTAATAATTTTATCAAAAATTATTGGTTATCTACAACTGTTTGATTTTCAATATATTTTTACAAATATTTTTACAAATATTTTTTTTTAATTATACTACGAACAAATCAAAATTTATTTTATTTTATAGATCTGGTCTTTGGCTATCTATTAAAAATAATTTTCTTGAAATTGGAGTTTTTTTTCTATTTTTAATAATTTTATCAAAAATTATTGGTTATCTACAACTGTTTGATTTTCAATATATTTTTACAAATATTTTTACAAATATTTTTTTTTAATTATACTACGAACAAATCAAAATTTATTTTATTTTATAGATCTGGTCTTTGGCTATCTATTAAAAATAATTTTCTTGAAATTGGAGTTTTTTTTCTATTTTTAATAATTTTATCAAAAATTATTGGTTATCTACAACTGTTTGATTTTCAATATATTTTTACAAATATTTTTACAAATATTTTTTTTTAATTATACTACGAACAAATCAAAATTTATTTTATTTTATAGATCTGGTCTTTGGCTATCTATTAAAAATAATTTTCTTGAAATTGGAGTTTTTTTTCTATTTTTAATAATTTTATCAAAAATTATTGGTTATCTACAACTGTTTGATTTTCAATATATTTTTACAAATATTTTTACAAATATTTTTTTTTAATTATACTACGAACAAATCAAAATTTATTTTATTTTATAGATCTGGTCTTTGGCTATCTATTAAAAATAATTTTCTTGAAATTGGAGTTTTTTTTCTATTTTTAATAATTTTATCAAAAATTATTGGTTTATACAACTGTTTGATTTTCAATATATTTTTACAAATATTTTTTTTTAATTATACTACGAACAAATCAAAATTTATTTTATTTTATAGATCTGGTCTTTGGCTATCTATTAAAAATAATTTTCTTGGAATTGGAGTTTATTTTCTATTTTTAATAATTTTATCAAAAATTATTGGTTATCTACAACAGTTTGATTTTCAATATATTTTTACAAATATTTTTACAAATATTTTTTTTTAATTATACTACGAACAAATCAAAATTTATTTTATTTTATAGATCTGGTCTTTGGCTATCTATTAAAAATAATTTTCTTGAAATTGGAGTTTTTTTTTCTATTTTTAATAATTTTATCAAAAATTATTGGTTATCTACAACTGTTTGATTTTCAATATATTTTTACAAATATTTTTACAAATATTTTTTTTTAATTATACTACGAACAAATCAAAATTTATTTTATTTTATAGATCTGGTCTTTGGCTATCTATTAAAAATAATTTTCTTGAAATTGGAGTTTTTTTTCTATTTTTAATAATTTTATCAAAAATTATTGGTTATCTACAACTGTTTGATTTTCAATATATTTTTACAAATATTTTTACAAATATTTTTTTTTAATTATACTACGAACAAATCAAAATTTATTTTATTTTATAGATCTGGTCTTTGGCTATCTATTAAAAATAATTTTCTTGAAATTGGAGTTTTTTTTCTATTTTTAATAATTTTATCAAAAATTATTGGTTATCTACAACAGTTTGATTTTCAATATATTTTTACAAATATTTTTACAAATATTTTTTTTTAATTATACTACGAACAAATCAAAATTTATTTTATTTTATAGATCTGGTCTTTGGCTATCTATTAAAAATAATTTTCTTGAAATTGGAGTTTTTTTTCTATTTTTAATAATTTTATCAAAAATTATTGGTTATCCACAACTGTTTGATTTTCAATATACTTTTACAAATATTTTTACAAATATTTTTTTTTAATTATACTACGAACAAATCAAAATTTATTTTATTTTATAGATCTGGTCTTTGGCTATCTATTAAAAATAATTTTCTTGAAATTAGAGTTTTTTTTCTATTTTTAATAATTTTATCAAAAATTATTGGTTTATACAACTGTTTGATTTTCAATATATTTTTACAAATATTTTTTTTTAATTATACTACGAACAAATCAAAATTTATTTTATTTTATAGATCTGGTCTTTGGCTATCTATTAAAAATAATTTTCTTGAAATTGGAGTTTTTTTTCTATTTTTAATAATTTTATCAAAAATTATTGGTTATCTACAACTGTTTGATTTTCAATATATTTTTACAAATATTTTTTTTTAATTATACTACGAACAAATCAAAATTTATTTTATTTTATAGATCTGGTCTTTGGCTATCTATTAAAAATAATTTTCTTGAAATTGGAGTTTTTTTTCTATTTTTAATAATTTTATCAAAAATTATTGGTTATCTACAACTGTTTGATTTTCAATATATTTTTACAAATATTTTTACAAATATTTTTTTTTAATTATACTACGAACAAATCAAAATTTATTTTATTTTATAGATCTGGTCTTTGGCTATCTATTAAAAATAATTTTCTTGAAATTGGAGTTTTTTTTCTATTTTTAATAATTTTATCAAAAATTATTGGTTATCTACAACTGTTTGATTTTCAATATATTTTTACAAATATTTTTACAAATATTTTTTTTTAATTATACTACGAACAAATCAAAATTTATTTTATTTTATAGATCTGGTCTTTGGCTATCTTTTAAAAATAATTTTCTTGAAATTGGAGTTTTTTTTCTATTTTTAATAATTTTATCAAAAATTATTGGTTTATACAACTGTTTGATTTTCAATATATTTTTACAAATATTTTTTTTTAATTATACTACGAACAAATCAAAATTTATTTTATTTTATAGATCTGGTCTTTGGCTATCTATTAAAAATAATTTTCTTGGAATTGGAGTTTATTTTCTATTTTTAATAATTTTATCAAAAATTATTGGTTATCTACAACTGTTTGATTTTCAATATATTTTTACAAATATTTTTTTTTAATTATACTACGAACAAATCAAAATTTATTTTATTTTATAGATCTGGTCTTTGGCTATCTATTAAAAATAATTTTCTTGAAGTTGGAGTTTTTTTTTCTATTTTTAATAATTTTATCAAAAATTATTGGTTATCTACAACTGTTTGATTTTCAATATATTTTTACAAATATTTTTACAAATATTTTTTTTTAATTATACTACGAACAAATCAAAATTTATTTTATTTTATAGATCTGGTCTTTGGCTATCTATTAAAAATAATTTTCTTGAAATTGGAGTTTTTTTTCTATTTTTAATAATTTTATCAAAAATTATTGGTTATCTACAACTGTTTGATTTTCAATATATTTTTACAAATATTTTTACAAATATTTTTTTTTAATTATACTACGAACAAATCAAAATTTATTTTATTTTATAGATCTGGTCTTTGGCTATCTATTAAAAATAATTTTCTTGAAATTGGAGTTTTTTTTCTATTTTTAATAATTTTATCAAAAATTATTGGTTATCTACAACTGTTTGATTTTCAATATATTTTTACAAATATTTTTACAAATATTTTTTTTTAATTATACTACGAACAAATCAAAATTTATTTTATTTTATAGATCTGGTCTTTGGCTATCTATTAAAAATAATTTTCTTGAAATTGGAGTTTTTTTTCTATTTTTAATAATTTTATCAAAAATTATTGGTTATCCACAACTGTTTGATTTTCAATATACTTTTACAAATATTTTTACAAATATTTTTTTTTAATTATACTACGAACAAATCAAAATTTATTTTATTTTATAGATCTGGTCTTTGGCTATCTATTAAAAATAATTTTCTTGAAATTGGAGTTTTTTTTCTATTTTTAATAATTTTATCAAAAATTATTGGTTTATACAACTGTTTGATTTTCAATATATTTTTACAAATATTTTTTTTTAATTATACTACGAACAAATCAAAATTTATTTTATTTTATAGATCTGGTCTTTGGCTATCTATTAAAAATAATTTTCTTGAAATTGGAGTTTTTTTTCTATTTTTAATAATTTTATCAAAAATTATTGGTTATCTACAACTGTTTGATTTTCAATATATTTTTACAAATATTTTTTTTTAATTATACTACGAACAAATCAAAATTTATTTTATTTTATAGATCTGGTCTTTGGCTATCTATTAAAAATAATTTTCTTGAAATTGGAGTTTTTTTTCTATTTTTAATAATTTTATCAAAAATTATTGGTTATCTACAACTGTTTGATTTTCAATATATTTTTACAAATATTTTTACAAATATTTTTTTTTAATTATACTACGAACAAATCAAAATTTATTTTATTTTATAGATCTGGTCTTTGGCTATCTATTAAAAATAATTTTCTTGAAATTGGAGTTTTTTTTCTATTTTTAATAATTTTATCAAAAATTATTGGTTATCTACAACTGTTTGATTTTCAATATATTTTTACAAATTTTTTTTTTTTAATTATACTACGAACAAATCAAAATTTATTTTATTTTATAGATCTGGTCTTTGGCTATCTATTAAAAATAATTTTCTTGAAATTGGAGTTTTTTTCTATTTTTAATAATTTTATCAAAAATTATTGGTTATCTACAACTGTTTGATTTTCAATATATTTTTACAAATATTTTTACAAATATTTTTTTTTAATTATACTACGAACAAATCAAAATTTATTTTATTTTATAGATCTGGTCTTTGGCTATCTATTAAAAATAATTTTTCTGAAATTGGAGTTTTTTTTCTATTTTTAATAATTTTATCAAAAATTATTGGTTATCTACAACTGTTTGATTTTCAATATATTTTTACAAATATTTTTACAAATATTTTTTTTTAATTATACTACGAACAAATCAAAATTTATTTTATTTTATAGATCTGGTCTTTGGCTATCTACTAAAAATAATTTTCTTGAAATTGGAGTTTTTTTTCTATTTTTAATAATTTTATCAAAAATTATTGGTTATCTACAACTGTTTGATTTTCAATATATTTTTACAAATATTTTTACAAATATTTTTTTTTAATTATACTACGAACAAATCAAAATTTATTTTATTTTATAGATCTGGTCTTTGGCTATCTATTAAAAATAATTTTCTTGAAATTGGAGTTTTTTTTCTATTTTTAATAATTTTATCAAAAATTATTGGTTATCTACAACTGTTTGATTTTCAATATATTTTTACAAATATTTTTACAAATATTTTTTTTTAATTATACTACGAACAAATCAAAATTTATTTTATTTTATAGATCTGGTCTTTGGCTATCTATTAAAAATAATTTTCTTGAAATTGGAGTTTTTTTTCTATTTTTAATAATTTTATCAAAAATTATTGGTTATCTACAACTGTTTGATTTTCAATATATTTTTACAAATATTTTTACAAATATTTTTTTTTAATTATACTACGAACAAATCAAAATTTATTTTATTTTATAGATCTGGTCTTTGGCTATCTATTAAAAATAATTTTCTTGAAATTGGAGTTTTTTTCCTATTTTTAATAATTTTATCAAAAATTATTGGTTATCTACAACTGTTTGAATTTCAATATATTTTTACAAATATTTTTACAAATATTTTTTTTTAATTATACTACGAACAAATCAAAATTTATTTTATTTTATAGATCTGGTCTTTGGCTATCTATTAAAAATAATTTTCTTGAAATTGGAGTTTTTTTTCTATTTTTAATAATTTTATCAAAAATTATTGGTTATCTACAACTGTTTGATTTTCAATATATTTTTACAAATATTTTTACAAATATTTTTTTTTAATTATACTACGAACAAATCAAAATTTATTTTATTTTATAGATCTGGTCTTTGGCTATCTATTAAAAATAATTTTCTTGAAATTGGAGTTTTTTTTCTATTTTTAATAATTTTATCAAAAATTATTGGTTATCTACAACTGTTTGATTTTCAATATATTTTTACAAATATTTTTTTTTAATTATACTACGAACAAATCAAAATTTATTTTGTTTTATAGATCTGGTCTTTGGCTATCTATTAAAAATAATTTTCTTGAAATTGGAGTTTTTTTTCTATTTTTAATAATTTTATCAAAAATTATTGGTTATCTACAACTGTTTGATTTTCAATATATTTTTACAAATATTTTTACAAATATTTTTTTTTAATTATACTACGAACAAATCAAAATTTATTTTATTTTATAGATCTGGTCTTTGGCTATCTATTAAAAATAATTTTCTTGAAATTGGAGTTTTTTTTCTATTTTTAATAATTTTATCAAAAATTATTGGTTATCTACAACTGTTTGATTTTCAATATATTTTTACAAATATTTTTTTTTAATTATAATACGAACAAATCAAAATTTATTTTATTTTATAGATCTGGTCTTTGGCTATCTATTAAAAATAATTTTCTTGAAATTGGAGTTTTTTTTCTATTTTTAATAATTTTATCAAAAATTATTGGTTATCTACAACTGTTTGATTTTCAATATATTTTTACAAATATTTTTACAAATATTTTTTTTTAATTATACTACGAACAAATCAAAATTTATTTTATTTTATAGATCTGGTTTTTGGCTATCTATTAAAAATAATTTTCTTGAAATTGGAATTTTTTTTTTCTATTTTTAATAATTTTATCAAAAATTATTGGTTATCTACAACTGTTTGATTTTCAATATATTTTTACAAATAGTTTTTTTTAATTATACTACGAACAAATCAAAATTTATTTTATTTTATAGATCTGGTCTTTGGCTATCTATTAAAAATAATTTTCTTGAAATTGGAGTTTTTTTTCTATTTTTAATAATTTTATCAAAAATTATTGGTTATCTACAACTGTTTGATTTTCAATATATTTTTACAAATATTTTTTTTTAATTATACTACGAACAAATCAAAATTTATTTTATTTTATAGATCTGGTCTTTGGCTATCTATTAAAAATAATTTTCTTGAAATTGGAGTTTTTTTTCTATTTTTAATAATTTTATCAAAAATTATTGGTTATCTACAACTGTTTGATTTTCAATATATTTTTACAAATATTTTTACAAATATTTTTTTTTAATTATACTACGAACAAATCAAAATTTATTTTATTTTATAGATCTGGTCTTTGGCTATCTATTAAAAATAATTTTCTTGAAATTGGAGTTTTTTTTCTATTTTTAATAATTTTATCAAAAATTATTGGTTATCTACAACTGTTTGATTTTCAATATATTTTTACAAATATTTTTACAAATATTTTTTTTAATTATACTACGAACAAATCAAAATTTATTTTATTTTATAGATCTGGTCTTTGGCTATCTATTAAAAATAATTTTCTTGAAATTGGAGTTTTTTTTTCTATTTTTAATAATTTTATCAAAAATTATTGGTTATCTACAACTGTTTGATTTTCAATATATTTTTACAAATATTTTTACAAATATTTTTTTTTAATTATACTACGAACAAATCAAAATTTATTTTATTTTATAGATCTGGTCTTTGGCTATCTATTAAAAATAATTTTCTTGAAATTGGAGTTTTTTTTCTATTTTTAATAATTTTATCAAAAATTATTGGTTATCTATAACTGTTTGATTTTCAATATATTTTTACAAATATTTTTTTTAAATTATACTACGAACAAATCAAAATTTATTTTATTTTATAGATCTGGTCTTTGGCTATCTATTAAAAATAATTTTCTTGAAATTGGAGTTTTTTTTTCTATTTTTAATAATTTTATCAAAAATTATTGGTTATCTACAACTGTTTGATTTTCAATATATTTTTACAAATATTTTTACAAATATTTTTTTTTAATTATACTACGAACAAATCAAAATTTATTTTATTTTATAGATCTGGTCTTTGGCTATCTATTAAAAATAATTTTCTTGAAATTGGAGTTTTTTTTCTATTTTTAATAATTTTATCAAAAATTATTGGTTATCTACAACTGTTTGATTTTCAATATATTTTTACAAATATTTTTACAAATATTTTTTTTTAATTATACTACGAACAAATCAAAATTTATTTTATTTTATAGATCTGGTCTTTGGCTATCTATTAAAAATAATTTTCTTGAAATTGGAGTTTTTTTTCTATTTTTAATAATTTTATCAAAAATTATTGGTTATCTACAACTGTTTGATTTTCAATATATTTTTACAAATATTTTTACAAATATTTTTTTTTAATTATACTACGAACAAATCAAAATTTATTTTATTTTATAGATCTGGTCTTTGGCTATCTATTAAAAATAATTTTCTTGAAATTGGAGTTTTTTTTCTATTTTTAATAATTTTATCAAAAATTATTGGTTATCTACAACTGTTTGATTTTCAATATATTTTTACAAATATTTTTACAAATATTTTTTTTTAATTATACTACGAACAAATCAAAATTTATTTTATTTTATAGATCTGGTCTTTGGCTATCTATTAAAAATAATTTTCTTGAAATTGGAGTTTTTTTTCTATTTTTAATAATTTTATCAAAAATTATTGGTTATCTACAACTGTTTGATTTTCAATATATTTTTAAAAAATATTTTTTTTTAATTATACTACGAACAAATCAAAATTTATTTTATTTTATAGATCTGGTCTTTGGCTATCTATTAAAAATAATTTTCTTGAAATTGGAGTTTTTTTTCTATTTTTAATAATTTTATCAAAAATTATTGGTTATCTACAACTGTTTGATTTTCAATATATTTTTACAAATATTTTTACAAGTATTTTTTTTTAATTATACTACGAACAAATCAAAATTTATTTTATTTTATAGATCTGGTCTTTGGCTATCTATTAAAAATAATTTTCTTGAAATTGGAGTTTTTTTTCTATTTTTAATAATTTTATCAAAAATTATTGGTTATCTACAACTGTTTGATTTTCAATATATTTTTATAAATATTTTTTTTTAATTATACTACGAACAAATTAAAATTTATTTTATTTTATAGATCTGGTCTTTGGCTATCTATAAAAATAATTTTCTTGAAATTGGAGTTTTTTTTCTATTTTTAATAATTTTATCAAAAATTATTGGTTATCTACAACTGTTTGATTTTCAATATATTTTTACAAATATTTTTACAAATATTTTTTTTTAATTATACTACGAACAAATCAAAATTTATTTTATTTTATAGATCTGGTCTTTGGCTATCTATTAAAAATAATTTTCTTGAAATTGGAGTTTTTTTTCTATTTTTAATAATTTTATCAAAAATTATTGGTTATCTACAACTGTTTGATTTTCAATATATTTTTACAAATATTTTTACAAATATTTTTTTTTAATTATACTACGAACAAATCAAAATTTATTTTATTTTATAGATCTGGTCTTTGGCTATCTATTAAAAATAATTTTCTTGAAATTGGAGTTTTTTTTCTATTTTTAATAATTTTATCAAAAATTATTGGTTATCTACAACTGTTTGATTTTCAATATATTTTTACAAATATTTTTACAAATATTTTTTTTTAATTATACTACGAACAAATCAAAATTTATTTTATTTTATAGATCTGGTCTTTGGCTATCTATTAAAAATAATTTTCTTGAAATTGGAGTTTTTTTTCTATTTTTAATAATTTTATCAAAAATTATTGGTTATCTACAACTGTTTGATTTTCAATATATTTTTACAAATATTTTCACAAATATTTTTTTTTAATTATACTACGAACAAATCAAAATTTATTTTATTTTATAGATCTGGTCTTTGCCTATCTATTAAAAATAATTTTCTTGAAATTGGAGTTTTTTTTCTATTTTTAATAATTTTATCAAAAATTATTGGTTATCTACAACTGTTTGATTTTCAATATATTTTTACAAATATTTTTACAAATATTTTTTTTTAATTATACTACGAACAAATCAAAATTTATTTTATTTTATAGATCTGGTCTTTGGCTATCTATTAAAAATAATTTTCTTGAAATTGGAGTTTTTTTTCTATTTTTAATAATTTTATCAAAAATTATTGGTTATCTACAACTGTTTGATTTTCAATATATTTTTAAAAAATATTTTTTTTAATTATACTACAAACAAATCAAAATTTATTTTATTTTATAGATCTGGTCTTTGGCTATCTATTAAAAATAATTTTCTTGAAATTGGAGTTTTTTTTTCTATTTTTAATAATTTTATCAAAAATTATTGGTTATCTACAACTGTTTGATTTTCAATATTTTTTTACAAATATTTTTACAAATATTTTTTTTTAATTATACTACGAACAAATCAAAATTTATTTTATTTTATAGATCTGGTCTTTGGCTATCTATTAAAAATAATTTTCTTGAAATTGGAGTTTTTTTTCTATTTTTAATAATTTTATCAAAAATTATTGGTTATCTACAACTGTTTGATTTTCAATATATTTTTATAAATATTTTTTTTAATTATACTACGAACAAATCAAAATTTATTTTATTTTATAGATCTGGTCTTTGGCTATCTATAAAAATAATTTTCTTGAAATTGGAGTTTTTTTTCTATTTTTAATAATTTTATCAAAAATTATTGGTTATCTACAACTGTTTGATTTTCAATATATTTTTACAAGTATTTTTACAAATATTTTTTTTTAATTATACTACGAACAAATCAAAATTTATTTTATTTTATAGATCTGGTCTTTGGCTATCTATTAAAAATAATTTTCTTGAAATTGGAGTTTTTTCTCTATTTTTAATAATTTTATCAAAAATTATTGGTTATCTACAACTGTTTGATTTTCAATATATTTTTACAAATATTTTTTTTTAATTATACTACGAACAAATCAAAATTTATTTTATTTTATAGATCTGGTCTTTGGCTATCTATTAAAAATAATTTTCTTGAAATTGGAGTTTTTTTTTCTATTTTTAATAATTTTATCAAAAATTATTGGTTATCTACAACTGTTTGATTTTCAATATATTTTTACAAATATTTTTTTTTAATTATACTACGAACAAATCAAAATTTATTTTATTTTATAGATCTGGTCTTTGGCTATCTATTAAAAATAATTTTCTTGAAATTGGAGTTTTTTTTCTATTTTTAATAATTTTATCAAAAATTATTGGTTATCTACAACTGTTTGATTTTCAATATATTTTTACAAATATTTTTACAAATATTTTTTTTTAATTATACTACGAACAAATCAAAATTTATTTTATTTTATAGATCTGGTCTTTGGCTATCTATTAAAAATAATTTTCTTGAAATTGGAGTTTTTTTTCTATTTTTAATAATTTTATCAAAAATTATTGGTTATCTACAACTGTTTGATTTTCAATATATTTTTACAAATATTTTTACAAATATTTTTTTTTAATTATACTACGAACAAATCAAAATTTATTTTATTTTATAGATCTGGTCTTTGGCTATCTATTAAAAATAATTTTTTTGAAATTGGAGTTTTTTTTCTATTTTTTATAATTTTATCAAAAATTATTGGTTATCTACAACTGTTTGATTTTCAATATATTTTTACAAATATTTTTTTTTAATTATACTACGAACAAATCAAAATTTATTTTATTTTATAGATCTGGTCTTTGGCTATCTAATAAAAATAATTTTCTTGAAATTGGAGTTTTTTTTCTATTTTTAATAATTTTATCAAAAATTATTGGTTATCTACAACTGTTTGATTTTCAATATATTTTTACAAATATTTTTTTTTAATTATACTACGAACAAATCAAAATTTATTTTATTTTATAGATCTGGTCTTTGGCTATCTATTAAAAATAATTTTCTTGAAATTGGAGTTTTTTTTCTATTTTTAATAATTTTATCAAAAATTATTGGTTATCTACAACTGTTTGATTTTCAATATATTTTTACAAATATTTTTACAAATATTTTTTTTTAATTATACTACGAACAAATCAAAATTTATTTTATTTTATAGATCTGGTCTTTGGCTATCTATTAAAAATAATTTTCTTGAAATTGGAGTTTTTTTTCTATTTTTAATAATTTTATCAAAAATTATTGGTTATCTACAACTGTTTGATTTTCAATATATTTTTACAAATATTTTTACAAATATTTTTTTTTAATTATACTACGAACAAATCAAAATTTATTTTATTTTATAGATCTGGTCTTTGGCTATCTATTAAAAATAATTTTCTTGAAATTGGAGTTTTTTTTCTATTTTTAATAATTTTATCAAAAATTATTGGTTTTCTACAACTGTTTGATTTTCAATATATTTTTACAAATATTTTTACAAATATTTTTTTTTAATTATACTACGAACAAATCAAAATTTATTTTATTTTATAGATCTGGTCTTTGGCTATCTATTAAAAATAATTTTCTTGAAATTGGAGTTTTTTTTCTATTTTTAATAATTTTATCAAAAATTATTGGTTATCTACAACTGTTTGATTTTCAATATATTTTTACAAATATTTTTACAAATATTTTTTTTTTAATTATACTACGAACAAATCAAAATTTATTTTATTTTATAGAGCTGGTCTTTGGCTATCTATTAAAAATAATTTTCTTGAAATTGGAGTTTTTTTTCTATTTTTAATAATTTTATCAAAAATTATTGGTTTATACAACTGTTTGATTTTCAATATATTTTTACAAATATTTTTACAAATATTTTTTTTTAATTATACTACGAACAAATCAAAATTTATTTTATTTTATAGATCTGGTCTTTGGCTATCTATTAAAAATAATTTTCTTGAAATTGGAGTTTTTTTTCTAATTTTAATAATTTTATCAAAAATTATTGGTTATCTACAACTGTTTGATTTTCAATATATTTTTACAAATATTTTTTTTTAATTATACTACGAACAAATCAAAATTTATTTTATTTTATAGATCTGGTCTTTGGCTATCTATTAAAAATAATTTTCTTGAAATTGGAGTTTTTTTTCTATTTTTAATAATTTTATCAAAAATTATTGGTTATCTACAACTGTTTGATTTTCAATATATTTTTACAAATATTTTTTTTTAATTATACTACGAACAAATCAAAATTTATTTTATTTTATAGATCTGGTCTTTGGCTATCTATTAAAAATAATTTTCTTGAAATTGGAGTTTTTTTTCTATTTTTAATAATTTTATCAAAAATTATTGGTTATCTACAACTGTTTGATTTTCAATATATTTTTAAAAATATTTTTTTTTTAATTATACTACGAACAAATCAAAATTTATTTTATTTTATAGATCTGGTCTTTGGCTATCTATTAAAAATAATTTTCTTGAAATTGGAGTTTTTTTTCTATTTTTAATAATTTTATCAAAAATTATTGGTTATCTACAACTGTTTGATTTTCAATATATTTTTACAAATATTTTTACAAATATTTTTTTTTTAATTATACTACGAACAAATCAAAATTTATTTTATTTTATAGAGCTGGTCTTTGGCTATCTATTAAAAATAATTTTCTTGAAATTGGAGTTTTTTTTCTATTTTTAATAATTTTATCAAAAATTATTGGTTTATACAACTGTTTGATTTTCAATATATTTTTACAAATATTTTTACAAATATTTTTTTTTAATTATACTACGAACAAATCAAAATTTATTTTATTTTATAGATCTGGTCTTTGGCTATCTATTAAAAATAATTTTCTTGAAATTGGAGTTTTTTTTCTAATTTTAATAATTTTATCAAAAATTATTGGTTATCTACAACTGTTTGATTTTCAATATATTTTTACAAATATTTTTTTTTAATTATACTACGAACAAATCAAAATTTATTTTATTTTATAGATCTGGTCTTTGGCTATCTATTAAAAATAATTTTCTTGAAATTGGAGTTTTTTTTCTATTTTTAATAATTTTATCAAAAATTATTGGTTATCTACAACTGTTTGATTTTCAATATATTTTTACAAATATTTTTTTTTAATTATACTACGAACAAATCAAAATTTATTTTATTTTATAGATCTGGTCTTTGGCTATCTATTAAAAATAATTTTCTTGAAATTGGAGTTTTTTTTCTATTTTTAATAATTTTATCAAAAATTATTGGTTATCTACAACTGTTTGATTTTCAATATATTTTTAAAAATATTTTTTTTTTAATTATACTACGAACAAATCAAAATTTATTTTATTTTATAGATCTGGTCTTTGGCTATCTATTAAAAATAATTTTCTTGAAATTGGAGTTTTTTTTCTATTTTTAATAATTTTATCAAAAATTATTGGTTATCTACAACTGTTTGATTTTCAATATATTTTTACAAATATTTTTTTTTAATTATACTACGAACAAATCAAAATTTATTTTATTTTATAGATCTGGTCTTTGGCTATCTATTAAAAATAATTTTCTTGAAATTGGAGTTTTTTTTCTATTTTTAATAATTTTATCAAAAATTATTGGTTATCTACAACTGTTTGATTTTCAATATATTTTTACAAATATTTTTTTTTAATTATACTACGAACAAATTAAAATTTATTTTATTTTATAGATCTGGTCTTTGGCTATCTATTAAAAATAATTTTCTTGAAATTGGAGTTTTTTTTTCTATTTTTAATAATTTTATCAAAAATTATTGGTTATCTACAACTGTTTGATTTTCAATATATTTTTACAAATATTTTTTTTTAATTATACTACGAACAAATCAAAATTTATTTTATTTTATAGATCTGGTCTTTGGCTATCTATTAAAAATAATTTTCTTGAAATTGGAGTTTTTTTTCTATTTTTAATAATTTTATCAAAAATTATTGGTTATCTACAACTGTTTGATTTTCAATATATTTTTACAAATATTTTTACAAATATTTTTTTTTTAATTATACTACGAACAAATCAAAATTTATTTTATTTTATAGATCTGGTCTTTGGCTATCTATTAAAAATAATTTTCTTGAAATTGGAGTTTTTTTTCTATTTTTAATAATTTTATCAAAAATTATTGGTTATCTACAACTGTTTGATTTTCAATATATTTTTACAAATATTTTTTTTTAATTATACTACGAACAAATCAAAATTTATTTTATTTTATAGATCTGGTCTTTGGCTATCTATTAAAAGTAATTTTCTTGAAATTGGAGTTTTTTTTTCTATTTTTAATAATTTTATCAAAAATTATTGGTTATCTACAACTGTTTGATTTTCAATATATTTTTACAAATATTTTTTTTTAATTATACTACGAACAAATCAAAATTTATTTTATTTTATAGATCTGGTCTTTGGCTATCTATTAAAAATAATTTTCTTGAAATTGGAGTTTTTTTTCTATTTTTAATAATTTTATCAAAAATTATTGGTTATCTACAACTGTTTGATTTTCAATATATTTTTACAAATATTTTTTTTTAATTATACTACGAACAAATCAAAATTTATTTTATTTTATAGATCTGGTCTTTGGCTATCTATTAAAAATAATTTTCTTGAAATTGGAGTTTTTTTTCTATTTTTAATAATTTTATCAAAAATTATTGGTTATCTACAACTGTTTGATTTTCAATATATTTTTACAAATATTTTTTTTAATTATACTACGAACAAATCAAAATTTATTTTATTTTATAGATCTGGTCTTTGGCTATCTATTAAAAATAATTTTTTTGAAATTGGAGTTTTTTTTCTATTTTTAATAATTTTATCAAAAATTATTGGTTATCTACAACTGTTTGATTTTCAATATATTTTTACAAATATTTTTTTTTAATTATACTACGAACAAATCAAAATTTATTTTATTTTATAGATCTGGTCTTTGGCTATCTATTAAAAATAATTTTCTTGAAATTGGAGTTTTTTTTCTATTTTTAATAATTTTATCAAAAATTATTGGTTATCTACAACTGTTTGATTTTCAATATATTTTTACAAATATTTTTTTTTAATTATACTACGAACAAATCAAAATTTATTTTATTTTATAGATCTGGTCTTTGGCTATCTATTAAAAATAATTTTCTTGAAATTGGAGTTTTTTTTCTATTTTTAATAATTTTATCAAAAATTATTGGTTATCTACAACTGTTTGATTTTCAATATATTTTTACAAATATTTTTTTTTAATTATACTACGAACAAATCAAAATTTATTTTATTTTATAGATCTGGTCTTTGGCTATCTATTAAAAATAATTTTCTTGAAATTGGAGTTTTTTTTCTATTTTTAATAATTTTATCAAAAATTATTGGTTATCTACAACTGTTTGATTTTCAATATATTTTTACAAATATTTTTTTTTAATTATACTACGAACAAATCAAAATTTATTTTATTTTATAGATCTGGTCTTTGGCTATCTATTAAAAATAATTTTCTTGAAATTGGAGTTTTTTTTCTATTTTTAATAATTTTATCAAAAATTATTGGTTATCTACAACTGTTTGATTTTCAATATATTTTTACAAATATTTTTACAAATATTTTTTTTTAATTATACTACGAACAAATCAAAATTTATTTTATTTTATAGATCTGGTCTTTGGCTATCTATTAAAAATAATTTTCTTGAAATTGGAGTTTTTTTTTCTATTTTTAATAATTTTATCAAAAATTATTGGTTATCTACAACTGTTTGATTTTCAATATATTTTTACAAATATTTTTACAAATATTTTTTTTTAATTATACTACGAACAAATCAAAATTTATTTTATTTTATAGATCTGGTCTTTGGCTATCTATTAAAAATAATTTTCTTGAAATTGGAGTTTTTTTTCTATTTTTAATAATTTTATCAAAAATTATTGGTTATCTACAACTGTTTGATTTTCAATATATTTTTACAAATATTTTTTTTTAATTATACTACGAACAAATCAAAATTTATTTTATTTTATAGATCTGGTCTTTGGCTATCTATTAAAAATAATTTTCTTGAAATTGGAGTTTTTTTTCTATTTTTAATAATTTTATCAAAAATTATTTGTTATCTACAACTGTTTGATTTTCAATATATTTTTACAAATATTTTTACAAATATTTTTTTTTAATTATACTACGAACAAATCAAAATTTATTTTATTTTATAGATCTGGTCTTTGGCTATCTATTAAAAATAATTTTCTTGAAATTGGAGTTTTTTTTCTATTTTTAATAATTTTATCAAAAATTATTGGTTATCTACAACTGTTTGATTTTCAATATATTTTTACAAATATTTTTACAAATATTTTTTTTTAATTATACTACGAACAAATCAAAATTTATTTTATTTTATAGATCTGGTCTTTGGCTATCTATTAAAAATAATTTTCTTGAAATTGGAGTTTTTTTTCTATTTTTAATAATTTTATCAAAAATTATTGGTTATCTACAACTGTTTGATTTTCAATATATTTTTAAAAATATTTTTTTTAATTATACTACGAACAAATCAAAATTTATTTTATTTTATAGATCTGGTCTTTGGCTATCTATTAAAAATAATTTTCTTGAAATTGGAGTTTTTTTTCTATTTTTAATAATTTTATCAAAAATTATTGGTTATCTACAACTGTTTGATTTTCAATATATTTTTACAAATATTTTTTTTTAATTATACTACGAACAAATCAAAATTTATTTTATTTTATAGATCTGGTCTTTGGCTATCTATTAAAAATAATTTTCTTGAAATTGGAGTTTTTTTTCTATTTTTAATAATTTTATCAAAAATTATTGGTTATCTACAACTGTTTGATTTTCAATATATTTTTAAAAATATTTTTTTTTTAATTATACTACGAACAAATCAAAATTTATTTTATTTTATAGATCTGGTCTTTGGCTATCTATTAAAAATAATTTTCTTGAAATTGGAGTTTTTTTTCTATTTTTAATAATTTTATCAAAAATTATTGGTTATCTACAACTGTTTGATTTTCAATATATTTTTACAAATATTTTTACAAATATTTTTTTTTTAATTATACTACGAACAAATCAAAATTTATTTTATTTTATAGAGCTGGTCTTTGGCTATCTATTAAAAATAATTTTCTTGAAATTGGAGTTTTTTTTTCTATTTTTAATAATTTTATCAAAAATTATTGGTTTATACAACTGTTTGATTTTCAATATATTTTTACAAATATTTTTACAAATATTTTTTTTTAATTATACTACGAACAAATCAAAATTTATTTTATTTTATAGATCTGGTCTTTGGCTATCTATTAAAAATAATTTTCTTGAAATTGGAGTTTTTTTTCTAATTTTAATAATTTTATCAAAAATTATTGGTTATCTACAACTGTTTGATTTTCAATATATTTTTACAAATATTTTTTTTTAATTATACTACGAACAAATCAAAATTTATTTTATTTTATAGATCTGGTCTTTGGCTATCTATTAAAAATAATTTTCTTGAAATTGGAGTTTTTTTTCTATTTTTAATAATTTTATCAAAAATTATTGGTTATCTACAACTGTTTGATTTTCAATATATTTTTACAAATATTTTTTTTTAATTATACTACGAACAAATCAAAATTTATTTTATTTTATAGATCTGGTCTTTGGCTATCTATTAAAAATAATTTTCTTGAAATTGGAGTTTTTTTTCTATTTTTAATAATTTTATCAAAAATTATTGGTTATCTACAACTGTTTGATTTTCAATATATTTTTAAAAATATTTTTTTTTTAATTATACTACGAACAAATCAAAATTTATTTTATTTTATAGATCTGGTCTTTGGCTATCTATTAAAAATAATTTTCTTGAAATTGGAGTTTTTTTTCTATTTTTAATAATTTTATCAAAAATTATTGGTTATCTACAACTGTTTGATTTTCAATATATTTTTACAAATATTTTTTTTTAATTATACTACGAACAAATCAAAATTTATTTTATTTTATAGATCTGGTCTTTGGCTATCTATTAAAAATAATTTTCTTGAAATTGGAGTTTTTTTTCTATTTTTAATAATTTTATCAAAAATTATTGGTTATCTACAACTGTTTGATTTTCAATATATTTTTACAAATATTTTTTTTTAATTATACTACGAACAAATTAAAATTTATTTTATTTTATAGATCTGGTCTTTGGCTATCTATTAAAAATAATTTTCTTGAAATTGGAGTTTTTTTTTCTATTTTTAATAATTTTATCAAAAATTATTGGTTATCTACAACTGTTTGATTTTCAATATATTTTTACAAATATTTTTTTTTAATTATACTACGAACAAATCAAAATTTATTTTATTTTATAGATCTGGTCTTTGGCTATCTATTAAAAATAATTTTCTTGAAATTGGAGTTTTTTTTCTATTTTTAATAATTTTATCAAAAATTATTGGTTATCTACAACTGTTTGATTTTCAATATATTTTTACAAATATTTTTACAAATATTTTTTTTTTAATTATACTACGAACAAATCAAAATTTATTTTATTTTATAGATCTGGTCTTTGGCTATCTATTAAAAATAATTTTCTTGAAATTGGAGTTTTTTTTCTATTTTTAATAATTTTATCAAAAATTATTGGTTATCTACAACTGTTTGATTTTCAATATATTTTTACAAATATTTTTTTTTAATTATACTACGAACAAATCAAAATTTATTTTATTTTATAGATCTGGTCTTTGGCTATCTATTAAAAGTAATTTTCTTGAAATTGGAGTTTTTTTTTCTATTTTTAATAATTTTATCAAAAATTATTGGTTATCTACAACTGTTTGATTTTCAATATATTTTTACAAATATTTTTTTTTAATTATACTACGAACAAATCAAAATTTATTTTATTTTATAGATCTGGTCTTTGGCTATCTATTAAAAATAATTTTCTTGAAATTGGAGTTTTTTTTCTATTTTTAATAATTTTATCAAAAATTATTGGTTATCTACAACTGTTTGATTTTCAATATATTTTTACAAATATTTTTTTTTAATTATACTACGAACAAATCAAAATTTATTTTATTTTATAGATCTGGTCTTTGGCTATCTATTAAAAATAATTTTCTTGAAATTGGAGTTTTTTTTCTATTTTTAATAATTTTATCAAAAATTATTGGTTATCTACAACTGTTTGATTTTCAATATATTTTTACAAATATTTTTTTTAATTATACTACGAACAAATCAAAATTTATTTTATTTTATAGATCTGGTCTTTGGCTATCTATTAAAAATAATTTTTTTGAAATTGGAGTTTTTTTTCTATTTTTAATAATTTTATCAAAAATTATTGGTTATCTACAACTGTTTGATTTTCAATATATTTTTACAAATATTTTTTTTTAATTATACTACGAACAAATCAAAATTTATTTTATTTTATAGATCTGGTCTTTGGCTATCTATTAAAAATAATTTTCTTGAAATTGGAGTTTTTTTTCTATTTTTAATAATTTTATCAAAAATTATTGGTTATCTACAACTGTTTGATTTTCAATATATTTTTACAAATATTTTTTTTTAATTATACTACGAACAAATCAAAATTTATTTTATTTTATAGATCTGGTCTTTGGCTATCTATTAAAAATAATTTTCTTGAAATTGGAGTTTTTTTTCTATTTTTAATAATTTTATCAAAAATTATTGGTTATCTACAACTGTTTGATTTTCAATATATTTTTACAAATATTTTTTTTTAATTATACTACGAACAAATCAAAATTTATTTTATTTTATAGATCTGGTCTTTGGCTATCTATTAAAAATAATTTTCTTGAAATTGGAGTTTTTTTTCTATTTTTAATAATTTTATCAAAAATTATTGGTTATCTACAACTGTTTGATTTTCAATATATTTTTACAAATATTTTTTTTTAATTATACTACGAACAAATCAAAATTTATTTTATTTTATAGATCTGGTCTTTGGCTATCTATTAAAAATAATTTTCTTGAAATTGGAGTTTTTTTTCTATTTTTAATAATTTTATCAAAAATTATTGGTTATCTACAACTGTTTGATTTTCAATATATTTTTACAAATATTTTTACAAATATTTTTTTTTAATTATACTACGAACAAATCAAAATTTATTTTATTTTATAGATCTGGTCTTTGGCTATCTATTAAAAATAATTTTCTTGAAATTGGAGTTTTTTTTTCTATTTTTAATAATTTTATCAAAAATTATTGGTTATCTACAACTGTTTGATTTTCAATATATTTTTACAAATATTTTTACAAATATTTTTTTTTAATTATACTACGAACAAATCAAAATTTATTTTATTTTATAGATCTGGTCTTTGGCTATCTATTAAAAATAATTTTCTTGAAATTGGAGTTTTTTTTCTATTTTTAATAATTTTATCAAAAATTATTGGTTATCTACAACTGTTTGATTTTCAATATATTTTTACAAATATTTTTTTTTAATTATACTACGAACAAATCAAAATTTATTTTATTTTATAGATCTGGTCTTTGGCTATCTATTAAAAATAATTTTCTTGAAATTGGAGTTTTTTTTCTATTTTTAATAATTTTATCAAAAATTATTTGTTATCTACAACTGTTTGATTTTCAATATATTTTTACAAATATTTTTACAAATATTTTTTTTTAATTATACTACGAACAAATCAAAATTTATTTTATTTTATAGATCTGGTCTTTGGCTATCTATTAAAAATAATTTTCTTGAAATTGGAGTTTTTTTTCTATTTTTAATAATTTTATCAAAAATTATTGGTTATCTACAACTGTTTGATTTTCAATATATTTTTACAAATATTTTTACAAATATTTTTTTTTAATTATACTACGAACAAATCAAAATTTATTTTATTTTATAGATCTGGTCTTTGGCTATCTATTAAAAATAATTTTCTTGAAATTGGAGTTTTTTTTCTATTTTTAATAATTTTATCAAAAATTATTGGTTATCTACAACTGTTTGATTTTCAATATATTTTTAAAAATATTTTTTTTAATTATACTACGAACAAATCAAAATTTATTTTATTTTATAGATCTGGTCTTTGGCTATCTATTAAAAATAATTTTCTTGAAATTGGAGTTTTTTTTCTATTTTTAATAATTTTATCAAAAATTATTGGTTATCTACAACTGTTTGATTTTCAATATATTTTTACAAATATTTTTTTTTAATTATACTACGAACAAATCAAAATTTATTTTATTTTATAGATCTGGTCTTTGGCTATCTATTAAAAATAATTTTCTTGAAATTGGAGTTTTTTTTTCTATTTTTAATAATTTTATCAAAAATTATTGGTTATCTACAACTGTTTGATTTTCAATATATTTCTACAAATATTTTTACAAATATTTTTTTTTAATTATACTACGAACAAATCAAAATTTATTTTATTTTATAGATCTGGTTTTTGGCTATCTATTAAAAATAATTTTCTTGAAATTGGAGTTTTTTTTTCTATTTTTAATAATTTTATCAAAAATTATTGGTTATCTACAACTGTTTGATTTTCAATATATTTTTACAAATATTTTTTTTTAATTATACTACGAACAAATCAAAATTTATTTTATTTTATAGATCTGGTCTTTGGCTATCTATTAAAAATAATTTTCTTGAAATTGGAGTTTTTTTTCTATTTTTAATAATTTTATCAAAAATTATTGGTTATCTACAACTGTTTGATTTTCAATATATTTTTACAAATATTTTTTTTTAATTATACTACGAACAAATCAAAATTTATTTTATTTTATAGATCTGGTCTTTGGCTATCTATTAAAAATAATTTTCTTGAAATTGGAGTTTTTTTTTCTATTTTTAATAATTTTATCAAAAATTATTGGTTATCTACAACTGTTTGATTTTCAATATATTTTTACAAATATTTTTTTTTAATTATACTACGAACAAATCAAAATTTATTTTATTTTATAGATCTGGTCTTTGGCTATCTATTAAAAATAATTTTCTTGAAATTGGAGTTTTTTTTTCTATTTTTAATAATTTTATCAAAAATTATTGGTTATCTACAACTGTTTGATTTTCAATATATTTTTACAAATATTTTTTTTTAATTATACTACGAACAAATCAAAATTTATTTTATTTTATAGATCTGGTCTTTGGCTATCTATTAAAAATAATTTTCTTGAAATTGGAGTTTTTTTTTCTATTTTTAATAATTTTATCAAAAATTATTGGTTATCTACAACTGTTTGATTTTCAATATATTTTTACAAATATTTTTTTTTAATTATACTACGAACAAATCAAAATTTATTTTATTTTATAGATCTGGTCTTTGGCTATCTATTAAAAATAATTTTCTTGAAATTGGAGTTTTTTTTCTATTTTTAATAATTTTATCAAAAATTATTGGTTATCTACAACTGTTTGATTTTCAATATATTTTTACAAATATTTTTTTTTAATTATACTACGAACAAATCAAAATTTATTTTATTTTATAGATCTGGTCTTTGGCTATCTATTAAAAATAATTTTCTTGAAATTGGATTTTTTTTTCTATTTTTAATAATTTTATCAAAAATTATTGGTTATCTACAACTGTTTGATTTTCAATATATTTTTACAAATATTTTTTTTTAATTATACTACGAACAAATCAAAATTTATTTTATTTTATAGATCTGGTCTTTGGCTATCTATTAAAAATAATTTTCTTGAAATTGGAGTTTTTTTTCTATTTTTAATAATTTTATCAAAAATTATTGGTTATCTACAACTGTTTGATTTTCAATATATTTTTACAAATATTTTTACAAATATTTTTTTTTAATTATACTACGAACAAATCAAAATTTATTTTATTTTATAGATCTGGTCTTTGGCTATCTATTAAAAATAATTTTCTTGAAATTGGAGTTTTTTTTCTATTTTTCATAATTTTATCAAAAATTATTGGTTATCTACAACTGTTTGATTTTCAATATATTTTTACAAATATTTTTTTTTAATTATACTACGAACAAATCAAAATTTATTTTATTTTATAGATCTGGTCTTTGGCTATCTATTAAAAATAATTTTCTTGAAATTGGAGTTTTTTTTCTATTTTTAATAATTTTATCAAAAATTATTGGTTATCTATAACTGTTTGATTTTCAATATATTTTTACAAATATTTTTACAAATATTTTTTTTTAATTATACTACGAACAAATCAAAATTTATTTTATTTTATAGATCTGGTCTTTGGCTATCTATTAAAAATAATTTTCTTGAAATTGGAGTTTTTTTTCTATTTTTAATAATTTTATCAAAAATTATTGGTTATCTACAACTGTTTGATTTTCAATATATTTTTACAAATATTTTTACAAATATTTTTTTTTAATTATACTACGAACAAATCAAAATTTATTTTATTTTATAGATCTGGTCTTTGGCTATCTATTAAAAATAATTTTCTTGAAATTGGAGTTTTTTTTCTATTTTTAATAATTTTATCAAAAATTATTGGTTATCTACAACTGTTTGATTTTCAATATATTTTTACAAATATTTTTACAAATATTTTTTTTTAATTATACTACGAACAAATCAAAATTTATTTTATTTTATAGATCTGGTCTTTGGCTATCTATTAAAAATAATTTTCTTGAAATTGGAGTTATTTTTCTATTTTTAATAATTTTATCAAAAATTATTGGTTATCTACAACTGTTTGATTTTCAATATATTTTTACAAATATTTTTTTTTAATTATACTACGAACAAATCAAAATTTATTTTATTTTATAGATCTGGTCTTTGGCTATCTATTAAAAATAATTTTCTTGAAATTGGAGTTTTTTTTCTATTTTTAATAATTTTATCAAAAATTATTGGTTATCTACAACTGTTTGATTTTCAATATATTTTTACAAATATTTTTACAAATATTTTTTTTTAATTATACTACGAACAAATCAAAATTTATTTTATTTTATAGATCTGGTCTTTGGCTATCTATTAAAAATAATTTTCTTGAAATTGGAGTTTTTTTTCTATTTTTAATAATTTTATCAAAAATTATTGGTTATCTACAACTGTTTGATTTTCAATATATTTTTACAAATATTTTTACAAATATTTTTTTTTAATTATACTACGAACAAATCAAAATTTATTTTATTTTATAGATCTGGTCTTTGGCTATCTATTAAAAATAATTTTCTTGAAATTGGAGTTTTTTTTCTATTTTTAATAATTTTATCAAAAATTATTGGTTATCTACAACTGTTTGATTTTCAATATATTTTTACAAATATTTTTACAAATATTTTTTTTTAATTATACTACGAACAAATCAAAATTTATTTTATTTTATAGATCTGGTCTTTGGCTATCTATTAAAAATAATTTTCTTGAAATTGGAGTTTTTTTTCTATTTTTAATAATTTTATCAAAAATTATTGGTTATCTACAACTGTTTGATTTTCAATATATTTTTACAAATATTTTTACAAATATTTTTTTTTAATTATACTACGAACAAATCAAAATTTATTTTATTTTATAGATCTGGTCTTTGGCTATCTATTAAAAATAATTTTCTTGAAATTGGAGTTTTTTTTCTATTTTTAATAATTTTATCAAAAATTATTGGTTATCTACAACTGTTTGATTTTCAATATATTTTTACAAATATTTTTACAAATATTTTTTTTTTAATTATACTACGAACAAATCAAAATTTTATTTATTTTATAGATCTGGTCTTTGGCTATCTATTAAAAATAATTTTCTTGAAATTGGAGTTTTTTTTCTATTTTTAATAATTTTATCAAAAATTATTGGTTATCTACAACTGTTTGATTTTCAATATATTTTTACAAATATTTTTACAAATATTTTTTTTTAATTATACTACGAACAAATCAAAATTTATTTTATTTTATAGATCTGGTCTTTGGCTATCTATTAAAAATAATTTTCTTGAAATTGGAGTTTTTTTTCTATTTTTAATAATTTTATCAAAAATTATTGGTTATCTACAACTGTTTGATTTTCAATATATTTTTACAAATATTTTTACAAATATTTTTTTTTAATTATACTACGAACAAATCAAAATTTATTTTATTTTATAGATCTGGTCTTTGGCTATCTATTAAAAATAATTTTCTTGAAATTGGAGTTTTTTTTCTATTTTTAATAATTTTATCAAAAATTATTGGTTATCTACAACTGTTTGATTTTCAATATATTTTTACAAATATTTTTACAAATATTTTTTTTTAATTATACTACGAACAAATCAAAATTTATTTTATTTTATAGATCTGGTCTTTGGCTATCTATTAAAAATAATTTTCTTGAAATTGGAGTTTTTTTTCTATTTTTAATAATTTTATCAAAAAATATTGGTTATCTACAACTGTTTGATTTTCAATATATTTTTACAAATATTTTTAAAAATATTTTTTTTTAATTATACTACGAACAAATCAAAATTTATTTTATTTTATAGATCTGGTCTTTGGCTATCTATTAAAAATAATTTTCTTGAAATTGGAGTTTTTTTTCTATTTTTAATAATTTTATCAAAAATTATTGGTTTATACAACTGTTTGATTTTCAATATATTTTTACAAATATTTTTACAAATATTTTTTTTTAATTATACTACGAACAAATCAAAATTTATTTTATTTTATAGATCTGGTCTTTGGCTATCTATTAAAAATAATTTTCTTGAAATTGGAGTTTTTTTTCTATTTTTAATAATTTTATCAAAAATTATTGGTTATCTACAACTGTTTGATTTTCAATATATTTTTACAAATATTTTTACAAATATTTTTTTTTAATTATACTACGAACAAATCAAAATTTATTTTATTTTATAGATCTGGTCTTTGGCTATCTATTAAAAATAATTTTCTTGAAATTGGAGTTTTTTTTTCTATTTTTAATAATTTTATCAAAAATTATTGGTTATCTACAACTGTTTGATTTTCAATATATTTTTACAAATATTTTTTTTTAATTATACTACGAACAAATCAAAATTTATTTTATTTTATAGATCTGGTCTTTGGCTATCTATTAAAAATAATTTTCTTGAAATTGGAGTTTTTTTTCTATTTTTAATAATTTTATCAAAAATTATTGGTTATCTACAACTGTTTGATTTTCAATATATTTTTACAAATATTTTTTTTTAATTATACTACGAACAAATCAAAATTTATTTTATTTTATAGATCTGGTCTTTGGCTATCTATTAAAAATAATTTTCTTGAAATTGGAGTTTTTTTTCTATTTTTAATAATTTTATCAAAAATTATTGGTTATCTACAACTGTTTGATTTTCAATATATTTTTACAAATATTTTTTTTTAATTATACTACGAACAAATCAAAATTTATTTTATTTTATAGATCTGGTCTTTGGCTATCTATTAAAAATAATTTTCTTGAAATTGGAGTTTTTTTTCTATTTTTAATAATTTTATCAAAAATTATTGGTTATCTACAACTGTTTGATTTTCAATATATTTTTACAAATATTTTTTTTTAATTATACTACGAACAAATCAAAATTTATTTTATTTTATAGATCTGGTCTTTGGCTATCTATTAAAAATAATTTTCTTGAAATTGGAGTTTTTTTTCTATTTTTAATAATTTTATCAAAAATTATTGGTTATCTACAACTGTTTGATTTTCAATATATTTTTACAAATATTTTTACAAATATTTTTTTTTAATTATACTACGAACAAATCAAAATTTATTTTATTTTATAGATCTGGTCTTTGGCTATCTATTAAAAATAATTTTCTTGAAATTGGAGTTTTTTTCTATTTTTAATAATTTTATCAAAAATTATTGGTTATCTACAACTGTTTGATTTTCAATATATTTTTACAAATATTTTTACAAATATTTTTTTTTAATTATACTACGAACAAATCAAAATTTATTTTATTTTATAGATCTGGTCTTTGGCTATCTATTAAAAATAATTTTCTTGAAATTGGAGTTTTTTTCTATTTTTAATAATTTTATCAAAAATTATTGGTTATCTACAACTGTTTGATTTTCAATATATTTTTACAAATATTTTTACAAATATTTTTTTTTAATTATACTACGAACAAATCAAAATTTATTTTATTTTATAGATCTGGTCTTTGGCTATCTATTAAAAATAATTTTCTTGAAATTGGAGTTTTTTTTCTATTTTTAATAATTTTATCAAAAATTATTGGTTATCTACAACTGTTTGATTTTCAATATATTTTTACAAATATTTTTACAAATATTTTTTTTTAATTATACTACGAACAAATCAAAATTTATTTTATTTTATAGATCTGATCTTTGGCTATCAAAAAATATTGGTTATCTACAACTGTTTGATTTTCAATATATTTTTACAAATATTTTTAAAAATATTTTTTTTAATTATACTACGAACAAATCAAAATTTATTTTATTTTATAGATCTGGTCTTTGACTATCTATTAAAAATAATTTTCTTGAAATTGGAGTTTTTTTTCTATTTTTAATAATTTTATCAAAAATTATTGGTTTATACAACTGTTTGATTTTCAATATATTTTTACAAATATTTTTACAAATATTTTTTTTTAATTATACTACGAACAAATCAAAATTTATTTTATTTTATAGATCTGGTCTTTGGCTATCTATTAAAAATAATTTTCTTGAAATTGGAGTTTTTTTTCTATTTTTAATAATTTTATCAAAAATTATTGGTTATCTACAACTGTTTGATTTTCAATATATTTTTACAAATATTTTTACAAATATTTTTTTTTAATTATACTACGAACAAATCAAAATTTATTTTATTTTATAGATCTGGTCTTTGGCTATCTATTAAAAATAATTTTCTTGAAATTGGAGTTTTTTTTCTATTTTTAATAATTTTATCAAAAATTATTGGTTATCTACAACTGTTTGATTTTCAATATATTTTTACAAATATTTTTTTTTAATTATACTACGAACAAATCAAAATTTATTTTATTTTATAGATCTGGTCTTTGGCTATCTATTAAAAATAATTTTCTTGAAATTGGAGTTTTTTTTCTATTTTTAATAATTTTATCAAAAATTATTGGTTATCTACAACTGTTTGATTTTCAATATATTTTTACAAATATTTTTTTTTAATTATACTACGAACAAATCAAAATTTATTTTATTTTATAGATCTGGTCTTTGGCTATCTATTAAAAATAATTTTCTTGAAATTGGAGTTTTTTTTTCTATTTTTAATAATTTTATCAAAAATTATTGGTTATCTACAACTGTTTGATTTTCAATATATTTTTACAAATATTTTTTTTTAATTATACTACGAACAAATCAAAATTTATTTTATTTTATAGATCTGGTCTTTGGCTATCTATTAAAAATAATTTTCTTGAAATTGGAGTTTTTTTTCTATTTTTAATAATTTTATCAAAAATTATTGGTTATCTACAACTGTTTGATTTTCAATATATTTTTACAAATATTTTTTTTTTAATTATACTACGAACAAATCAAAATTTATTTTATTTTATAGATCTGGTCTTTGGCTATCTATTAAAAATAATTTTCTTGAAATTGGAGTTTTTTTTCTATTTTTAATAATTTTATCAAAAATTATTGGTTATCTACAACTGTTTGATTTTCAATATATTTTTACAAATATTTTTACAAATATTTTTTTTTAATTATACTACGAACAAATCAAAATTTATTTTATTTTATAGATCTGGTCTTTGGCTATCTATTAAAAATAATTTTCTTGAAATTGGAGTTTTTTTTCTATTTTTAATAATTTTATCAAAAATTATTGGTTATCTACAACTGTTTGATTTTCAATATATTTTTACAAATATTTTTACAAATATTTTTTTTTAATTATACTACGAACAAATCAAAATTTATTTTATTTTATAGATCTGGTCTTTGGCTATCTATTAAAAATAATTTTCTTGAAATTGGAGTTTTTTTTCTATTTTTAATAATTTTATCAAAAATTATTGGTTATCTACAACTGTTTGATTTTCAATATATTTTTACAAATATTTTTACAAATATTTTTTTTTAATTATACTACGAACAAATCAAAATTTATTTTATTTTATAGATCTGGTCTTTGGCTATCTATTAAAAATAATTTTCTTGAAATTGGAGTTTTTTTTCTATTTTTAATAATTTTATCAAAAATTATTGGTTATCTACAACTGTTTGATTTTCAATATATTTTTACAAATATTTTTTTTTAATTATACTACGAACAAATCAAAATTTATTTTATTTTATAGATCTGGTCTTTGGCTATCTATTAAAAATAATTTTATTGAAATTGGAGTTTTTTTTCTATTTTTAATAATTTTATCAAAAATTATTGGTTATCTACAACTGTTTGATTTTCAATATATTTTTACAAATATTTTTTTTTAATTATACTACGAACAAATCAAAATTTATTTTATTTTATAGATCTGGTCTTTGGCTATCTATTAAAAATAATTTTCTTGAAATTGGAGTTTTTTTTCTATTTTTAATAATTTTATCAAAAATTATTGGTTATCTACAACTGTTTGATTTTCAATATATTTTTACAAATATTTTTTTTTAATTATACTACGAACAAATCAAAATTTATTTTATTTTATAGATCTGGTCTTTGGCTATCTATTAAAAATAATTTTCTTGAAATTGGAGTTTTTTTTCTATTTTTAATAATTTTATCAAAAATTATTGGTTATCTACAACTGTTTGATTTTCAATATATTTTTACAAATATTTTTACAAATATTTTTTTTTAATTATACTACGAACAAATAAAAATTTATTTTATTTTATAGATCTGGTCTTTGGCTATCTATTAAAAATAATTTTCTTGAAATTGGAGTTTTTTTTCTATTTTTAATAATTTTATCAAAAATTATTGGTTATCTACAACTGTTTGATTTTCAATATATTTTTACAAATATTTTTTTTTTAATTATACTACGAACAAATCAAAATTTATTTTATTTTATAGATCTGGTCTTTGGCTATCTACTAAAAATAATTTTCTTGAAATTGGAGTTTTTTTTCTATTTTTAATAATTTTATCAAAAATTATTGGTTATCTACAACTGTTTGATTTTCAATATATTTTTACAAATATTTTTACAAATATTTTTTTTTAATTATACTACGAACAAATCAAAATTTATTTTATTTTATAGATCTGGTCTTTGGCTATCTATTAAAAATAATTTTCTTGAAATTGGAGTTTTTTTTCTATTTTTAATAATTTTATCAAAAATTATTGGTTATCTACAACTGTTTGATTTTCAATATATTTTTACAAATATTTTTTTTTAATTATACTACGAACAAATCAAAATTTATTTTATTTTATAGATCTGGTCTTTGGCTATCTATTAAAAATAATTTTCTTGAAATTGGAGTTTTTTTTCTATTTTTAATAATTTTATCAAAAATTATTGGTTATCTACAACTGTTTGATTTTCAATATATTTTTACAAATATTTTTTTTTAATTATACTACGAACAAATCAAAATTTATTTTATTTTATAGATCTGGTCTTTGGCTATCTATTAAAAATAATTTTCTTGAAATTGGAGTTTTTTTCTATTTTTAATAATTTTATCAAAAATTATTGGTTATCTACAACTGTTTGATTTTCAATATATTTTTACAAATATTTTTTTTTAATTATACTACGAACAAATCAAAATTTATTTTATTTTATAGATCTGGTCTTTGGCTATCTATTAAAAATAATTTTCTTGAAATTGGAGTTTTTTTTCTATTTTTAATAATTTTATCAAAAATTATTGGTTATCTACAACTGTTTGATTTTCAATATATTTTTACAAATATTTTTTTTTAATTATACTACGAACAAATCAAAATTTATTTTATTTTATAGATCTGGTCTTTGGCTATCTATTAAAAATAATTTTCTTGAAATTGGAGTTTTTTTTCTATTTTTAATAATTTTATCAAAAATTATTGGTTATCTACAACTGTTTGATTTTCAATATATTTTTACAAATATTTTTACAAATATTTTTTTTTAATTATACTACGAACAAATCAAAATTTATTTTATTTTATAGATCTGGTCTTTGGCTATCTATTAAAAATAATTTTCTTGAAATTGGAGTTTTTTTTCTATTTTTAATAATTTTATCAAAAATTATTGGTTATCTACAACTGTTTGATTTTCAATATATTTTTACAAATATTTTTACAAATATTTTTTTTTTAATTATACTACGAACAAATCAAAATTTATTTTATTTTATAGATCTGGTCTTTGGCTATCTATTAAAAATAATTTTCTTGAAATTGGAGTTTTTTTTCTATTTTTAATAATTTTATCAAAAATTATTGGTTATCTACAACTGTTTGATTTTCAATATATTTTTACAAATATTTTTTTTTAATTATACTACGAACAAATCAAAATTTATTTTATTTTATAGATCTGGTCTTTGGCTATCTATTAAAAATAATTTTCTTGAAATTGGAGTTTTTTTTCTATTTTTAATAATTTTATCAAAAATTATTGGTTATCTACAACTGTTTGATTTTCAATATATTTTTACAAATATTTTTTTTTAATTATACTACGAACAAATCAAAATTTATTTTATTTTATAGATCTGGTCTTTGGCTATCTATTAAAAATAATTTTCTTGAAATTGGAGTTTTTTTTCTATTTTTAATAATTTTATCAAAAATTATTGGTTATCTACAACTGTTTGATTTTCAATATATTTTTACAAATATTTTTTTTTAGTTATACTACGAACAAATCAAAATTTATTTTATTTTATAGATCTGGTCTTTGGCTATCTATTAAAAATAATTTTCTTGAAATTGGAGTTTTTTTTTCTATTTTTAATAATTTTATCAAAAATTATTGGTTATCTACATCTGTTTGATTTTCAATATATTTTTACAAATATTTTTTTTTAATTATACTACGAACAAATCAAAATTTATTTTATTTTATAGATCTGGTCTTTGGCTATCTATTAAAAATAATTTTCTTGAAATTGGAGTTTTTTTTCTATTTTTAATAATTTTATCAAAAATTATTGGTTATCTACAACTGTTTGATTTTCAATATATTTTTACAAATATTTTTACAAATATTTTTTTTTAATTATACTACGAACAAATCAAAATTTATTTTATTTTATAGATCTGGTCTTTGGCTATCTATTAAAAATAATTTTCTTGAAATTGGAGTTTTTTTTCTATTTTTAATAATTTTATCAAAAATTATTGGTTATCTACAACTGTTTGATTTTCAATATATTTTTACAAATATTTTTTTTTTAATTATACTACGAACAAATCAAAATTTATTTTATTTTATAGATCTGGTCTTTGGCTATCTACTAAAAATAATTTTCTTGAAATTGGAGTTTTTTTTCTATTTTTAATAATTTTATCAAAAATTATTGGTTATCTACAACTGTTTGATTTTCAATATATTTTTACAAATATTTTTACAAATATTTTTTTTTAATTATACTACGAACAAATCAAAATTTATTTTATTTTATAGATCTGGTCTTTGGCTATCTATTAAAAATAATTTTCTTGAAATTGGAGTTTTTTTTTCTATTTTTAATAATTTTATCAAAAATTATTGGTTATCTACAACTGTTTGATTTTCAATATATTTTTACAAATATTTTTTTTTAATTATACTACGAACAAATCAAAATTTATTTTATTTTATAGATCTGGTCTTTGGCTATCTATTAAAAATAATTTTCTTGAAATTGGAGTTTTTTTTTCTATTTTTAATAATTTTATCAAAAATTATTGGTTATCTACAACTGTTTGATTTTCAATATATTTTTACAAATATTTTTTTTTAATTATACTACGAACAAATCAAAATTTATTTTATTTTATATATCTGGTCTTTGGCTATCTATTAAAAATAATTTTCTTGAAATTGGAGTTTTTTTCTATTTTTAATAATATTATCAAAAATTATTGGTTATCTACAACTGTTTGATTTTCAATATATTTTTACAAATATTTTTTTTTAATTATACTACGAACAAATCAAAATTTATTTTATTTTATAGATCTGGTCTTTGGCTATCTATTAAAAATAATTTTCTTGAAATTGGAGTTTTTTTTCTATTTTTAATAATTTTATCAAAAATTATTGGTTATCTACAACTGTTTGATTTTCAATATATTTTTACAAATATTTTTACAAATATTTTTTTTTAATTATACTACGAACAAATCAAAATTTATTTTATTTTATATATCTGGTCTTTGGCTATCTATTAAAAATAATTTTCTTGAAATTGGAGTTTTTTTTCTATTTTTAATAATTTTATCAAAAATTATTGGTTATCTACAACTGTTTGATTTTCAATATATTTTTACAAATATTTTTACAAATATTTTTTTTTAATTATACTACGAACAAATCAAAATTTATTTTATTTTATAGATCTGGTCTTTGGCTATCTATTAAAAATAATTTTCTTGAAATTGGAGTTTTTTTTCTATTTTTAATAATTTTATCAAAAATTATTGGTTATCTACAACTGTTTGATTTTCAATATATTTTTACAAATATTTTTACAAATATTTTTTTTTAATTATACTACGAACAAATCAAAATTTATTTTATTTTATAGATCTGGTCTTTTGCTATCTATTAAAAATAATTTTCTTGAAATTGGAGTTTTTTTTCTATTTTTAATAATTTTATCAAAAATTATTGGTTATCTACAACTGTTTGATTTTCAATATATTTTTACAAATATTTTTACAAATATTTTTTTTTAATTATACTACGAACAAATCAAAATTTATTTTATTTTATAGATCTGGTCTTTGGCTATCTATTAAAAATAATTTTCTTGAAATTGGAGTTTTTTTTCTATTTTTAATAATTTTATCAAAAATTATTGGTTATCTACAACTGTTTGATTTTCAATATATTTTTACAAATATTTTTTTTTAATTATACTACGAACAAATCAAAATTTATTTTATTTTATAGATCTGGTCTTTGGCTATCTATTAAAAATAATTTTCTTGAAATTGGAGTTTTTTTTCTATTTTTAATAATTTTATCAAAAATTATTGGTTATCTACAACTGTTTGATTTTCAATATATTTTTACAAATATTTTTACAAATATTTTTTTTTAATTATACTACGAACAAATCAAAATTTATTTTATTTTATAGATCTGGTCTTTGGCTATCTATTAAAAATAATTTTCTTGAAATTGGAGTTTTTTTTCTATTTTTAATAATTTTATCAAAAATTATTGGTTATCTACAACTGTTTGATTTTCAATATATTTTTACAAATATTTTTACAAATATTTTTTTTTAATTATACTACGAACAAATCAAAATTTATTTTATTTTATAGATCTGGTCTTTGACTATCTATTAAAAATAATTTTCTTGAAATTGGAGTTTTTTTTTCTATTTTTAATAATTTTATCAAAAATTATTGGTTATCTACAACTGTTTGATTTTCAATATATATTTACAAATATTTTTACAAATATTTTTTTTTAATTATACTACGAACAAATCAAAATTTATTTTATTTTATAGATCTGGTCTTTGGCTATCTATTAAAAATAATTTTCTTGAAATTGGAGTTTTTTTTCTATTTTTAATAATTTTATCAAAAATTATTGGTTATCTACAACTGTTTGATTTTCAATATATTTTTACAAATATTTTTTTTTAATTATACTACGAACAAATCAAAATTTATTTTATTTTATAGATCTGGTCTTTGGCTATCTATTAAAAATAATTTTCTTGAAATTGGAGTTTTTTTTCTATTTTTAATAATTTTATCAAAAATTATTGGTTATCTACAACTGTTTGATTTTCAATATATTTTTACAAATATTTTTACAAATATTTTTTTTTAATTATACTACGAACAAATCAAAATTTATTTTATTTTATAGATCTGGTCTTTGGCTATCTATTAAAAATAATTTTCTTGAAATTGGAGTTTTTTTTCTATTTTTAATAATTTTATCAAAAATTATTGGTTATCTACAACTGTTTGATTTTCAATATATTTTTACAAATATTTTTACAAAAATTTTTTTTAATTATACTACGAACAAATCAAAATTTATTTTATTTTATAGATCTGGTCTTTGGCTATCTATTAAAAATAATTTTCTTGAAATTGGAGTTTTTTTTCTATTTTTAATAATTTTATCAAAAATTATTGGTTATCTACAACTGTTTGATTTTCAATATATTTTTACAAATATTTTTATTTAATTATACTACGAACAAATCAAAATTTATTTTATTTTATAGATCTGGTCTTTGGCTATCTATTAAAAATAATTTTCTTGAAATTGGAGTTTTTTTTCTATTTTTAATAATTTTATCAAAAATTATTGGTTATCTACAACTGTTTGATTTTCAATATATTTTTACAAATATTTTTTTTTAATTATACTACGAACAAATCAAAATTTATTTTATTTTATAGATCTGGTCTTTGGCTATCTATTAAAAATAATTTTCTTGAAATTGGAGTTTTTTTTCTATTTTTAATAATTTTATCAAAAATTATTGGTTATCTACAACTGTTTGATTTTCAATATATTTTTACAAATATTTTTACAAATATTTTTTTTTTAATTATACTACGAACAAATCAAAATTTATTTTATTTTATAGATCTGGTCTTTGGCTATCTATTAAAAATAATTTTCTTGAAATTGGAGTTTTTTTTCTATTTTTAATAATTTTATCAAAAATTATTGGTTATCTACAACTGTTTGATTTTCAATATATTTTTACAAATATTTTTACAAATATTTTTTTTTTAATTATACTACGAACAAATCAAAATTTATTTTATTTTATAGATCTGGTCTTTGGCTATCTATTAAAAATAATTTTCTTGAAATTGGAGTTTTTTTTCAATTTTTAATAATTTTATCAAAAATTATTGGTTATCTACAACTGTTTGATTTTCAATATATTTTTACAAATATTTTTACAAATATTTTTTTTTAATTATACTACGAACAAATCAAAATTTATTTTATTTTATAGATCTGGTCTTTGGCTATCTATTAAAAATAATTTTCTTGAAATTGGAGTTTTTTTTCTATTTTTAATAATTTTATCAAAAATTATTGGTTATCTACAACTGTTTGATTTTCAATATATTTTTACAAATATTTTTTTTTAATTATACTACGAACAAATCAAAATTTATTTTATTTTATAGATCTGGTCTTTGGCTATCTATTAAAAATAATTTTCTTGAAATTGGAGTTTTTTTTCTATTTTTAATAATTTTATCAAAAATTATTGGTTATCTACAACTGTTTGATTTTCAATATATTTTTACAAATATTTTTACAAATATTTTTTTTAATTATACTACGAACAAATCAAAATTTATTTTATTTTATAGATCTGGTCTTTGGCTATCTATTAAAAATAATTTTCTTGAAATTGGAGTTTTTTTTCTATTTTTAATAATTTTATCAAAAATTATTGGTTATCTACAACTGTTTGGTTTTCAATATATTTTTACAAATATTTTTTTTTAATTATACTACGAACAAATCAAAATTTATTTTATTTTATAGATCTGGTCTTTGACTATCTATTAAAAATAATTTTCTTGAAATTGGAGTTTTTTTTCTATTTTTAATAATTTTATCAAAAATTATTGGTTATCTACAAGTGTTTGATTTTCAATATATTTTTACAAATATTTTTACAAATATTTTTTTTTTAATTATACTACGAACAAATCGAAATTTATTTTATTTTATAGATCTGGTCTTTGGCTATCTATTAAAAATAATTTTCTTGAAATTGGAGTTTTTTTTCTATTTTTAATAATTTTATCAAAAATTATTGGTTATCTACAACTGTTTGATTTTCAATATATTTTTACAAATATTTTTACAAATATTTTTTTTTAATTATACTACGAACAAATCAAAAATTATTTTATTTTATAGATCTGGTCTTTGGCTATCTATTAAAAATAATTTTCTTGAAATTGGAGTTTTTTTCTATTTTTAATAATTTTATTAAAAATTATTGGTTATCTACAACTGTTTGATTTTCAATATATTTTTACAAATATTTTTTTTTAATTATACTACGAACAAATCAAAATTTATTTTATTTTATAGATCTGGTCTTTGGCTATCTATTAAAAATAATTTTCTTGAAATTGGAGTTTTTTTTTCTATTTTTAATAATTTTATCAAAAATTATTGGTTATCTACAACTGTTTGATTTTCAATATATTTTTACAAATATTTTTTTTTAATTATACTACGAACAAATCAAAATTTATTTTATTTTATAGATCTGGTCTTTGGCTACCTATTAAAAATAATTTTCTTGAAATTGGAGTTTTTTTTCTATTTTTAATAATTTTATCAAAAATTATTGGTTATCTACAACTGTTTGATTTTCAATATATTTTTACAAATATTTTTACAAATATTTTTTTTTAATTATACTACGAACAAATCAAAATTTATTTTATTTTATAGATCTGGTCTTTGGCTATCTATTAAAAATAATTTTCTTGAAATTGGAGTTTTTTTTCTATTTTTAATAATTTTATCAAAAATTATTGGTTATCTACAACTGTTTGATTTTCAATATATTTTTACAAATATTTTTACAAATATTTTTTTTTAATTATACTACGAACAAATCAAAATTTATTTTATTTTATAGATCTGGTCTTTGGCTATCTATTAAAAATAATTTTCTTGAAATTGGAGTTTTTTTTCTATTTTTAATAATTTTATCAAAAATTATTGGTTATCTACAACTGTTTGATTTTCAATATATTTTTACAAATATTTTTACAAATATTTTTTTTTAATTATACTACGAACAAATCAAAATTTATTTTATTTTATAGATCTGGTCTTTAGCTATCTATTAAAAATAATTTTCTTGAAATTGGAGTTTTTTTTCTATTTTTAATAATTTTATCAAAAATTATTGGTTATCTACAACTGTTTGATTTTCAATATATTTTTACAAATATTTTTTTTTAATTATACTACGAACAAATCAAAATTTATTTTATTTTATAGATCTGGTCTTTGGCTATCTATTAAAAATAATTTTCTTGAAATTGGAGTTTTTTTTCTATTTTTAATAATTTTATCAAAAATTATTGGTTATCTACAACTGTTTGATTTTCAATATATTTTTACAAATATTTTTTTTTAATTATACTACGAACAAATCAAAATTTATTTTATTTTATAGATCTGGTCTTTGGCTATCTATTAAAAATAATTTTCTTGAAATTGGAGTTTTTTTTTCTATTTTTAATAATTTTATCAAAAATTATTGGTTATCTACAACTGTTTGATTTTCAATATATTTTTACAAATATTTTTTTTTAATTATACTACGAACAAATCAAAATTTATTTTATTTTATAGATCTGGTCTTTGGCTATTTATTAAAAATAATTTTCTTGAAATTGGAGTTTTTTTTCTATTTTTAATAATTTTATCAAAAATTATTGGTTATCTACAACTGTTTGATTTTCAATATATTTTTACAAATATTTTTTTTTAATTATACTACGAACAAATCAAAATTTATTTTATTTTATAGATCTGGTCTTTGGCTATCTATTAAAAATAATTTTCTTGAAATTGGAGTTTTTTTTCTATTTTTAATAATTTTATCAAAAATTATTGGTTATCTACAACTGTTTGATGTTCAATATATTTTTACAAATATTTTTTTTTAATTATACTACGAACAAATCAAAATTTATTTTATTTTATAGATCTGGTCTTTGGCTATCTATTAAAAATAATTTTCTTGAAATTGGAGTTTTTTTTTCTATTTTTAATAATTTTATCAAAAATTATTGGTTATCTACAACTGTTTGATTTTCAATATATTTTTACAAATATTTTTTTTTAATTATACTACGAACAAATCAAAATTTATTTTATTTTATAGATCTGGTCTTTGGCTATCTATTAAAAATAATTTTCTTGAAATTGGAGTTTTTTTTCTATTTTTAATAATTTTATCAAAAATTATTGGTTATCTACAACTGTTTGATTTTCAATATATTTTTACAAATATTTTTTTTTAATTATACTACGAACAAATCAAAATTTATTTTATTTTATAGATCTGGTCTTTGGCTATCTATTAAAAATAATTTTCTTGAAATTGTAGTTTTTTTTCTATTTTTAATAATTTTATCAAAAATTATTGGTTATCTACAACTGTTTGATTTTCAATATATTTTTACAAATATTTTTTTTTAATTATACTACGAACAAATCAAAATTTATTTTATTTTATAGATCTGGTCGTTGGCTATCTATTAAAAATTATTTTCTTGAAATTGGAGTTTTTTTTCTATTTTTAATAATTTTATCAAAAATTATTGGTTATCTACAACTGTTTGATTTTCAATATATTTTTACAAATATTTTTACAAAATTTTTTTTTTAATTATACTACGAACAAATCAAAATTTATTTTATTTTATAGATCTGGTCTTTGGCTATCTATTAAAAATAATTTTCTTGAAATTGGAGTTTTTTTTCTATTTTTAATAATTTTATCAAAAATTATTGGTTATCTACAACTGTTTGATTTTCAATATATTTTTACAAATATTTTTTTTTAATTATACTACGAACAAATCAAAATTTATTTTATTTTATAGATCTGGTCTTTGGCTATTTATTAAAAATAATTTTCTTGAAATTGGAGTTTTTTTTCTATTTTTAATAATTTTATCAAAAATTATTGGTTATCTACAACTGTTTGATTTTCAATATATTTTTACAAATATTTTTTTTTAATTATACTACGAACAAATCAAAATTTATTTTATTTTATAGATCTGGTCTTTGGCTATCTATTAAAAATAATTTTCTTGAAATTGGAGTTTTTTTTCTATTTTTAATAATTTTATCAAAAATTATTGGTTATCTACAACTGTTTGATTTTCAATATATTTTTACAAATATTTTTTTTTAATTATACTACGAACAAATCAAAATTTATTTTATTTTATAGATCTGGTCTTTGGCTATCTATTAAAAATAATTTTCTTGAAATTGGAGTTTTTTTCTATTTTTAATAATTTTATCAAAAATTATTGGTTATCTACAACTGTTTGATTTTCAATATATTTTTACAAATATTTTTACAAAGATTTTTTTTTAATTATACTACGAACAAATCAAAATTTATTTTATTTTATAGATCTGGTCTTTGGCTATCTATTAAAAATAATTTTCTTGAAATTTTAGTTTTTTTTTCTATTTTTAATAATTTTATCAAAAATTATTGGTTATCTACAACTGTTTGATTTTCAATATATTTTTACAAATATTTTTTTTTAATTATACTACGAACAAATCAAAATTTATTTTATTTTATAGATCTGGTCTTTGGCTATCTATTAAAAATAATTTTCTTGAAATTGGAGTTTTTTTTTCTATTTTTAATAATTTTATCAAAAATTATTGGTTATCTACAACTGTTTGATTTTCAATATATTTTTACAAATATTTTTTTTTAATTATACTACGAACAAATCAAAATTTATTTTATTTTATAGATCTGGTCTTTGGCTATCTATTAAAAATAATTTTCTTGAAATTGGAGTTTTTTTTCTATTTTTAATAATTTTATCAAAAATTATTGGTTATCTACAACTGTTTGATTTTCAATATATTTTTACAAATATTTTTTTTTAATTATACTACGAACAAATCAAAATTTATTTTATTTTATAGATCTGGTCTTTGGCTATCTATTAAAAATAATTTTCTTGAAATTGGAGTTTTTTTTCTATTTTTAATAATTTTATCAAAAATTATTGGTTATCTACAACTGTTTGATTTTCAATATATTTTTACAAATATTTTTACAAATATTTTTTTTTAATTATACTACGAACAAATCAAAATTTATTTTATTTTATAGATCTGGTCTTTGGCTATCTATTAAAAATAATTTTCTTGAAATTGGAGTTTTTTTTCTATTTTTAATAATTTTATCAAAAATTATTGGTTATCTACAACTGTTTGATTTTCAATATATTTTTACAAATATTTTTACAAATATTTTTTTTTTATTATACTACGAACAAATCAAAATTTATTTTATTTTATAGATCTGGTCTTTGGCTATCTATTAAAAATAATTTTCTTGAAATTGGAGTTTTTTTTTCTATTTTTAATAATTTTATCAAAAATTATTGGTTATCTACAACTGTTTGATTTTCAATATATTTTTACAAATATTTTTACAAATATTTTTTTTTAATTATACTACGAACAAATCAAAATTTATTTTATTTTATAGATCTGGTCTTTGGCTATCTATTAAAAATAATTTTCTTGAAATTGGAGTTTTTTTCTATTTTTAATAATTTTATCAAAAATTATTGGTTATCTACAACTGTTTGATTTTCAATATATTTTTACAAATATTTTTACAAATATTTTTTTTTAATTATACTACGAACAAATCAAAATTTATTTTATTTTATAGATCTGGTCTTTGGCTATCTATTAAAAATAATTTTCTTGAAATTGGAGTTTTTTTTCTATTTTTAATAATTTTATCAAAAATTATTGGTTATCTACAACTGTTTGATTTTCAATATATTTTTACAAATATTTTTTTTTAATTATACTACGAACAAATCAAAATTTATTTTATTTTATAGATCTGGTCTTTGGCTATCTATTAAAAATGATTTTCTTGAAATTGGAGTTTTTTTTCTATTTTTAATAATTTTATCAAAAATTATTGGTTATCTACAACTGTTTGATTTTCAATATATTTTTACAAATATTTTTACAAATATTTTTTTTTAATTATACTACGAACAAATCAAAATTTATTTTATTTTATAGATCTGGTCTTTGGCTATCTATTAAAAATAATTTTCTTGAAATTGGAGTTTTTTTTCTATTTTTAATAATTTTATCAAAAATTATTGGTTATCTACAACTGTTTGATTTTCAATATATTTTTACAAATATTTTTACAAATATTTTTTTTTAATTATACTACGAACAAATCAAAATTTATTTTATTTTATAGATCTGGTCTTTGGCTATCTATTAAAAATAATTTTCTTGAAATTGGAGTTTTTTTTCTATTTTTAATAATTTTATCAAAAATTATTGGTTATCTACAACTGTTTGATTTTCAATATATTTTTACAAATATTTTTTTTTAATTATACTACGAACAAATCAAAATTTATTTTATTTTATAGATCTGGTCTTTGGCTATCTATTAAAAATAATTTTCTTGAAATTGGAGTTTTTTTTCTATTTTTAATAATTTTATCAAAAATTTTTGGTTATCTACAACTGTTTGATTTTCAATATATTTTTACAAATATTTTTACAAATATTTTTTTTTAATTATACTACGAACAAATCAAAATTTATTTTATTTTATAGATCTGGTCTTTGGCTATCTATTAAAAATAATTTTCTTGAAATTGGAGTTTTTTTTCTATTTTTAATAATTTTATCAAAAATTATTGGTTATCTACAACTGTTTGATTTTCAATATATTTTTACAAATATTTTTTTTTAATTATACTACGAACAAATCAAAATTTATTTTATTTTATAGATCTGGTCTTTGGCTATCTATTTAAAATAATTTTCTTGAAATTGGAGTTTTTTTTCTATTTTTAATAATTTTATCAAAAATTATTGGTTATCTACAACTGTTTGATTTTCAATATATTTTTACAAATATTTTTACAAATATTTTTTTTTAATTATACTACGAACAAATCAAAATTTATTTTATTTTATAGATCTGGTCTTTGGCTATCTATTAAAAATAATTTTCTTGAAATTGGAGTTTTTTTTCTATTTTTAATAATTTTATCAAAAATTATTGGTTATCTACAACTGTTTGATTTTCAATATATTTTTACAAATATTTTTTTTTAATTATACTACGAACAAATCAAAATTTATTTTATTTTATAGATCTGGTCTTTGGCTATCTATTAAAAATAATTTTCTTGAAATTGGAGTTTTTTTTCTATTTTTAATAATTTTATCAAAAATTATTGGTTATCTACAACTGTTTGATTTTCAATATATTTTTACAAATATTTTTTTTTAATTATACTACGAACAAATCAAAATTTATTTTATTTTATAGATCTGGTCTTTGGCTATCTATTAAAAATAATTTTCTTGAAATTGGAGTTTTTTTTCTATTTTTAATAATTTTATCAAAAATTTTTGGTTATCTACAACTGTTTGATTTTCAATATATTTTTACAAATATTTTTACAAATATTTTTTTTTAATTATACCTGGTCTTTGGCTATCTATTAAAAATAATTTTCTTGAAATTGGAGTTTTTTTTCTATTTTTAATAATTTTATCAAAAATTATTGGTTATCTACAACTGTTTGATTTTCAATATATTTTTACAAATATTTTTACAAATATTTTTTTTTAATTATACTACGAACAAATCAAAATTTATTTTATTTTATAGATCTGGTCTTTGGCTATCTATTTAAAATAATTTTCTTGAAATTGGAGTTTTTTTTCTATTTTTAATAATTTTATCAAAAATTATTGGTTATCTACAACTGTTTGATTTTCAATATATTTTTACAAATATTTTTACAAATATTTTTTTTTAATTATACTACGAACAAATCAAAATTTATTTTATTTTATAGATCTGGTCTTTGGCTATCTATTAAAAATAATTTTCTTGAAATTGGAGTTTTTTTTCTATTTTTAATAATTTTATCAAAAATTATTGGTTATCTACAACTGTTTGATTTTCAATATATTTTTACAAATATTTTTTTTTAATTATACTACGAACAAATCAAAATTTATTTTATTTTATAGATCTGGTCTTTGGCTATCTATTAAAAATAATTTTCTTGAAATTGGAGTTTTTTTTCTATTTTTAATAATTTTATCAAAAATTATTGGTTATCTACAACTGTTTGATTTTCAATATATTTTTACAAATATTTTTTTTTAATTATACTACGAACAAATCAAAATTTATTTTATTTTATAGATCTGGTCTTTGGCTATCTATTAAAAATAATTTTCTTGAAATTGGAGTTTTTTTTCTATTTTTAATAATTTTATCAAAAATTATTGGTTATCTACAACTGTTTGATTTTCAATATATTTTTACAAATATTTTTACAAATATTTTTTTTTAATTATACTACGAACAAATCAAAATTTATTTTAGATTATAGATTTATTATGGTCTTTGGCTATCTATTAAAAATAATTTTCTTGAAATTTGAGTTTTTTTTCTATTTTTAATAATTTTATCAAAAATTATTGGTTATCTACAACTGTTTGATTTTCAATATATTTTTACAAATATTTTTACAAATATTTTTTTTTAATTATACTACGAACAAATCAAAATTTATTTAATTTTATAGATCTGGTCTTTGGCTATCTATTAAAAATAATTTTCTTGAAATTGGAGTTTTTTTTCTATTTTTAATAATTTTATCAAAAATTATTGGTTATCTACAACTGTTTGATTTTCAATATATTTTTACAAATATTTTTTTTTAATTATACTACGAACAAATCAAAATTTATTTTATTTTATAGATCTGGTCTTTGGCTATCTATTAAAAATAATTTTCTTGAAATTGGATTTTTTTTTCTATTTTTAATAATTTTATCAAAAATTATTGGTTATCTACAACTGTTTGATTTTCAATATATTTTTACAAATATTTTTACAAATATTTTTTTTTAATTATACTACGAACAAATCAAAATTTATTTTATTTTATAGATCTGGTCTTTGGCTATCTATTAAAAATAATTTTCTTGAAATTGGAGTTTTTTTTCTATTTTTAATAATTTTATCAAAAATTATTGGTTATCTACAACTGTTTGATTTTCAATATATTTTTACAAATATTTTTACAAATATTTTTTTTTAATTATACTACGAACAAATCAAAATTTATTTTATTTTATAGATCTGGTCTTTGGCTATCTATTAAAAATAATTTTCTTGAAATTGGAGTTTTTTTTCTATTTTTAATAATTTTATCAAAAATTATTGGTTATCTACAACTGTTTGATTTTCAATATATTTTTACAAATATTTTTTTTTAATTATACTACGAACAAATCAAAATTTATTTTATTTTATAGATCTGGTCTTTGGCTATGTATTAAAAATAATTTTCTTGAAATTGGAGTTTTTTTTCTATTTTTAATAATTTTATCAAAAATTATTGGTTATCTACAACTGTTTGATTTTCAATATATTTTTACAAATATTTTTACAAATATTTTTTTTTAATTATACTACGAACAAATCAAAATTTATTTTATTTTATAGATCTGGTCTTTGGCTATCTATTAAAAATAATTTTCTTGAAATTGGAGTTTTTTTTCTATTTTTAATAATTTTATCAAAAATTATTGGTTATCTACAACTGTTTGATTTTCAATATATTTTTACAAATATTTTTTTTTAATTATACTACGAACAAATCAAAATTTATTTTATTTTATAGATCTGGTCTTTGGCTATCTATTAAAAATAATTTTCTTGAAATTGGAGTTTTTTTTCTATTTTTAATAATTTTATCAAAAATTATTGGTTATCTACAACTGTTTGATTTTCAATATATTTTTACAAATATTTTTACAAATATTTTTTTTTAATTATACTACGAACAAATCAAAATTTATTTTATTTTATAGATCTGGTCTTTGGCTATCTATTAAAAATAATTTTCTTGAAATTGGAGTTTTTTTTCTATTTTTAATAATTTTATCAAAAATTATTGGTTATCTACAACTGTTTGATTTTCAATATATTTTTACAAATATTTTTACAAATATTTTTTTTAATTATACTACGAACAAATCAAAATTTATTTTATTTTATAGATCTGGTCTTTGGCTATCTATTAAAAATAATTTTCTTGAAATTGGAGTTTTTTTTCTATTTTTAATAATTTTATCAAAAATTATTGGTTATCTACAACTGTTTGATTTTCAATATATTTTTACAAATATTTTTTTTTAATTATACTACGAACAAATCAAAATTTTTTTTATTTTATAGATCTGGTCTTTGGCTATCTATTAAAAATAATTTTCTTGAAATTGGAGTTTTTTTTCTATTTTTAATAATTTTATCAAAAATTATTGGTTATCTACAACTGTTTGATTTTCAATATATTTTTACAAATATTTTTACAAATATTTTTTTTTAATTATACTACGAACAAATCAAAATTTATTTTATTTTATAGATCTGGTCTTTGGCTATCTATTAAAAATAATTTTCTTGAAATTGGAGTTTTTTTTCTATTTTTAATAATTTTATCAAAAATTATTGGTTATCTACAACTGTTTGATTTTCAATATATTTTTACAAATATTTTTACAAATATTTTTTTTTAATTACACTACGAACAAATCAAAATTTATTTTATTTTATAGATCTGGTCTTTGGCTATCTATTAAAAATAATTTTCTTGAAATTGGAGTTTTTTTTCTATTTTTAATAATTTTATCAAAAATTATTGGTTATCTACAACTGTTTGATTTTCAATATATTTTTACAAATATTTTTACAAATATTTTTTTTTAATTATACTACGAACAAATCAAAATTTATTTTATTTTATAGATCTGGTCTTTGGCTATCTATTAAAAATAATTTTCTTGAAATTGGAGTTTTTTTTCTATTTTTAATAATTTTATCAAAAATTATTGGTTATCTACAACTGTTTGATTTTCAATATATTTTTACAAATATTTTTACAAATATTTTTTTTTAATTATACTACGAACAAATCAAAATTTATTTTATTTTATAGATCTGGTCTTTGGCTATCTATTAAAAATAATTTTCTTGAAATTGGAGTTTTTTTTCTATTTTTAATAATTTTATCAAAAATTATTGGTTATCTACAACTGTTTGATTTTCAATATATTTTTACAAATATTTTTTTTTAATTATACTACGAACAAATCAAAATTTATTTTATTTTATAGATCTGGTCTTTGGCTATGTATTAAAAATAATTTTCTTGAAATTGGAGTTTTTTTTCTATTTTTAATAATTTTATCAAAAATTATTGGTTATCTACAACTGTTTGATTTTCAATATATTTTTACAAATATTTTTACAAATATTTTTTTTTAATTATACTACGAACAAATCAAAATTTATTTTATTTTATAGATCTGGTCTTTGGCTATCTATTAAAAATAATTTTCTTGAAATTGGAGTTTTTTTTCTATTTTTAATAATTTTATCAAAAATTATTGGTTATCTACAACTGTTTGATTTTCAATATATTTTTACAAATATTTTTTTTTAATTATACTACGAACAAATCAAAATTTATTTTATTTTATAGATCTGGTCTTTGGCTATCTATTAAAAATAATTTTCTTGAAATTGGAGTTTTTTTTCTATTTTTAATAATTTTATCAAAAATTATTGGTTATCTACAACTGTTTGATTTTCAATATATTTTTACAAATATTTTTACAAATATTTTTTTTTAATTATACTACGAACAAATCAAAATTTATTTTATTTTATAGATCTGGTCTTTGGCTATCTATTAAAAATAATTTTCTTGAAATTGGAGTTTTTTTTCTATTTTTAATAATTTTATCAAAAATTATTGGTTATCTACAACTGTTTGATTTTCAATATATTTTTACAAATATTTTTACAAATATTTTTTTTAATTATACTACGAACAAATCAAAATTTATTTTATTTTATAGATCTGGTCTTTGGCTATCTATTAAAAATAATTTTCTTGAAATTGGAGTTTTTTTTCTATTTTTAATAATTTTATCAAAAATTATTGGTTATCTACAACTGTTTGATTTTCAATATATTTTTACAAATATTTTTACAAATATTTTTTTTTAATTATACTACGAACAAATCAAAATTTATTTTATTTTATAGATCTGGTCTTTGGCTATCTATTAAAAATAATTTTCTTGAAATTGGAGTTTTTTTTCTATTTTTATTAATTTTATCAAAAATTATTGGTTATCTACAACTGTTTGATTTTCAATATATTTTTACAAATATTTTTACAAATATTTTTTTTTAATTATACTACGAACAAATCAAAATTTATTTTATTTTATAGATCTGGTCTTTGGCTATCTATTAAAAATAATTTTCTTGAAATTGGAGTTTTTTTTCTATTTTTAATAATTTTATCAAAAATTATTGGTTATCTACAACTGTTTGATTTTCAATATATTTTTACAAATATTTTTACAAATATTTTTTTTTAATTACACTACGAACAAATCAAAATTTATTTTATTTTATAGATCTGGTCTTTGGCTATCTATTAAAAATAATTTTCTTGAAATTGGAGTTTTTTTTCTATTTTTAATAATTTTATCAAAAATTATTGGTTATCTACAACTGTTTGATTTTCAATATATTTTTACAAATATTTTTACAAATATTTTTTTTTAATTATACTACGAACAAATCAAAATTTATTTTATTTTATAGATCTGGTCTTTGGCTATCTATTAAAAATAATTTTCTTGAAATTGGAGTTTTTTTTCTATTTTTAATAATTTTATCAAAAATTATTGGTTATCTACAACTGTTTGATTTTCAATATATTTTTACAAATATTTTTACAAATATTTTTTTTTTAATATACTACGAACAAATCAAAATTTATTTTATTTTATAGATCTGGTCTTTGGCTATCTATTAAAAATAATTTTCTTGAAATTGGAGTTTTTTTCTATTTTTAATAATTTTATCAAAAATTATTGGTAATTACAACTGTTTGATTTTCAATATATTTTTACAAATATTTTTACAAATATTTTTTTTTAATTATACTACGAACAAATCAAAATTTATTTTATTTTATAGATCTGGTCTTTGGCTATCTATTAAAAATAATTTTCTTGAAATTGGAGTTTTTTTTCTATTTTTAATAATTTTATCAAAAATTATTGGTTATCTACAACTGTTTGATTTTCAATATATTTTTACAAATATTTTTTTTTAATTATACTACGAACAAATCAAAATTTATTTTATTTTATAGATCTGGTCTTGGCTATCTATTAAAAATAATTTTCTTGAAATTGGAGTTTTTTTTCTATTTTTAATAATTTTATCAAAAATTATTGGTTATCTACAACTGTTTGATTTTCAATATATTTTTACAAATATTTTTTTTTAATTATACTACGAACAAATCAAAATTTATTTTATTTTATAGATCTGGTCTTTGGCTATCTATTAAAAATAATTTTCTTGAAATTGGAGTTTTTTTTTCTATTTTTAATAATTTTATCAAAAATTATTGGTTATCTACAACTGTTTGATTTTCAATATATTTTTACAAATATTTTTACAAATATTTTTTTTTAATTATACTACGAACAAATCAAAATTTATTTTATTTTATAGATCTGGTCTTTGGCTATCTATTAAAAATAATTTTCTTGAAATTGGAGTTTTTTTTCTATTTTTAATAATTTTATCAAAAATTATTGGTTATCTACAACTGTTTGATTTTCAATATATTTTTACAAATATTTTTTTTTAATTATACTACGAACAAATCAAAATTTATTTTATTTTATAGATCTGGTCTTGGCTATCTATTAAAAATAATTTTCTTGAAATTGGAGTTTTTTTTCTATTTTTAATAATTTTATCAAAAATTATTGGTTATCTACAACTGTTTGATTTTCAATATATTTTTACAAATATTTTTTTTTAATTATACTACGAACAAATCAAAATTTATTTTATTTTATAGATCTGGTCTTTGGCTATCTATTAAAAATAATTTTCTTGAAATTGGAGTTTTTTTTCTATTTTTAATAATTTTATCAAAAATTATTGGTTATCTACAACTGTTTGATTTTCAATATATTTTTACAAATATTTTTTTTTAATTATACTACGAACAAATCAAAATTTATTTTATTTTATAGATCTGGTCTTTGGCTATCTATTAAAAATAATTTTTTTGAAATTGGAGTTTTTTTTCTATTTTTAATAATTTTATCAAAAATTATTGGTTATCTACAACTGTTTGATTTTCAATATATTTTTACAAATATTTTTTTTTAATTATACTACGAACAAATCAAAATTTATTTTATTTTATAGATCTGGTCTTTGGCTATCTATTAAAAATAATTTTCTTGAAATTGGAGTTTTTTTTCTATTTTTAATAATTTTATCAAAAATTATTGGTTATCTACAACTGTTTGATTTTCAATATATTTTTACAAATATTTTTTTTTAATTATACTACGAACAAATCAAAATTTATTTAATTTTATAGATCTGGTCTTTGGCTATCTATTAAAAATAATTTTCTTGAAATTGGAGTTTTTTTTCTATTTTTAATAATTTTATCAAAAATTATTGGTTATCTACAACTGTTTGATTTTCAATATATTTTTACAAATATTTTTACAAATATTTTTTTTTAATTATACTACGAACAAATCAAAATTTATTTTATTTTATAGATCTGGTCTTTGGCTATCTATTAAAAATAATTTTCTAGAAATTGGAGTTTTTTTTCTATTTTTAATAATTTTATCAAAAATTATTGGTTATCTACAACTGTTTGATTTTCAATATATTTTTACAAATATTTTTTTTTAATTATACTACGAACAAATCAAAATTTATTTTATTTTATAGATCTGGTCTTTGGCTATCTATTAAAAATAATTTTCTTGAAATTGGAGTTTTTTTTTCTATTTTTAATAATTTTATCAAAAATTATTGGTTATCTACAACTGTTTGATTTTCAACATATTTTTACAAATATTTTTACAAATATTTTTTTTTAATTATACTACGAACAAATCAAAATTTATTTTATTTTATAGATCTGGTCTTTGGCTATCTATTAAAAATAATTTTATTGAAATTGGAGTTTTTTTTCTATTTTTAATAATTTTATCAAAAATTATTGGTTATCTACAACTGTTTGATTTTCAATATATTTTTACAAATATTTTTACAAATATTTTTTTTTAATTATACTACGAACAAATCAAAATTTATTTTATTTTATAGATCTGGTCTTTGGCTATCTATTAAAAATAATTTTCTTGAAATTGGAGTTTTTTTTCTATTTTTAATAATTTTATCAAAAATTATTGGTTATCTACAACTGTTTGATTTTCAATATATTTTTACAAATATTTTTTTTTAATTATACTACGAACAAATCAAAATTTATTTTATTTTATAGATCTGGTCTTTGGCTATCTATTAAAAATAATTTTCTTGAAATTGGAGTTTTTTTTCTATTTTTAATAATTTTATCAAAAATTATTGGTTATCTACAACTGTTTGATTTTCAATATATTTTTACAAATATTTTTTTTAAATTATACTACGAACAAAACAAAATTTATTTTATTTTATAGATCTGGTCTTTGGCTATCTATTAAAAATAATTTTCTTGAAATTGGAGTTTTTTTTCTATTTTTAATAATTTTATCAAAAATTATTGGTTATCTACAACTGTTTGATTTTCAATATATTTTTACAAATATTTTTACAAATATTTTTTTTTAATTATACTACGAACAAATCAAAATTTATTTTATTTTATAGATCTGGTCTTTGGCTATCTATTAAAAATAATTTTCTTGAAATTGGAGTTTTTTTTCTATTTTTAATAATTTTATCAAAAATTATTGGTTATCTACAACTGTTTGATTTTCAATATATTTTTACAAATATTTTTTTTTAATTATACTACGAACAAATCAAAATTTATTTTATTTTATAGATCTGGTCTTTGGCTATCTATTAAAAATAATTTTCTTGAAATTGGAGTTTTTTTTCTATTTTTAATAATTTTATCAAAAATTATTGGTTATCTACAACTGTTTGATTTTCAATATATTTTTACAAATATTTTTACAAATATTTTTTTTTAATTATACTACGAACAAATCAAAATTTATTTTATTTTATAGATCTGGTCTTTGGCTATCTATTAAAAATAATTTTCTTGAAATTGGAGTTTTTTTTTCTATTTTTAATAATTTTATCAAAAATTATTGGTTATCTACAACTGTTTGATTTTCAATATATTTTTACAAATATTTTTTTTTAATTATACTACGAACAAATCAAAATTTATTTTATTTTATAGATCTGGTCTTTGGCTATCTATTAAAAATAATTTTCTTGAAATTGGAGTTTTTTTTTCTATTTTTAATAATTTTATCAAAAATTATTGGTTATCTACAACTGTTTGATTTTCAATATATTTTTACAAATATTTTTACAAATATTTTTTTTTAATTATACTACGAACAATTCAAAATTTATTTTATTTTATAGATCTGGTCTTTGGCTATCTATTAAAAATAATTTTCTTGAAATTGGAGTTTTTTTTCTATTTTTAATAATTTTATCAAAAATTATTGGTTATCTACAACTGTTTGATTTTCAATATATTTTTACAAATATTTTTTTTTAATTATACTACGAACAAATCAAAATTTATTTTATTTTATAGATCTGGTCTTTGGCTATCTATTAAAAATAATTTTCTTGAAATTGGAGTTTTTTTTCTATTTTTAATAATTTTATCAAAAATTATTGGTTATCTACAACTGTTTGATTTTCAATATATTTTTACAAATATTTTTTTTAAATTATACTACGAACAAAACAAAATTTATTTTATTTTATAGATCTGGTCTTTGGCTATCTATTAAAAATAATTTTCTTGAAATTGGAGTTTTTTTTCTATTTTTAATAATTTTATCAAAAATTATTGGTTATCTACAACTGTTTGATTTTCAATATATTTTTACAAATATTTTTACAAATATTTTTTTTTAATTATACTACGAACAAATCAAAATTTATTTTATTTTATAGATCTGGTCTTTGGCTATCTATTAAAAATAATTTTCTTGAAATTGGAGTTTTTTTTCTATTTTTAATAATTTTATCAAAAATTATTGGTTATCTACAACTGTTTGATTTTCAATATATTTTTACAAATATTTTTTTTTAATTATACTACGAACAAATCAAAATTTATTTTATTTTATAGATCTGGTCTTTGGCTATCTATTAAAAATAATTTTCTTGAAATTGGAGTTTTTTTTCTATTTTTAATAATTTTATCAAAAATTATTGGTTATCTACAACTGTTTGATTTTCAATATATTTTTACAAATATTTTTACAAATATTTTTTTTTAATTATACTACGAACAAATCAAAATTTATTTTATTTTATAGATCTGGTCTTTGGCTATCTATTAAAAATAATTTTCTTGAAATTGGAGTTTTTTTTTCTATTTTTAATAATTTTATCAAAAATTATTGGTTATCTACAACTGTTTGATTTTCAATATATTTTTACAAATATTTTTTTTTAATTATACTACGAACAAATCAAAATTTATTTTATTTTATAGATCTGGTCTTTGGCTATCTATTAAAAATAATTTTCTTGAAATTGGAGTTTTTTTTCTATTTTTAATAATTTTATCAAAAATTATTGGTTATCTACAACTGTTTGATTTTCAATATATTTTTACAAATATTTTTACAAATATTTTTTTTTAATTATACTACGAACAAATCAAAATTTATTTTATTTTATAGATCTGGTCTTTGGCTATCTATTAAAAATAATTTTCTTGAAATTGGAGTTTTTTTTTCTATTTTTAATAATTTTATCAAAAATTATTGGTTATCTACAACTGTTTGATTTTCAATATATTTTTACAAATATTTTTTTTTAATTATACTACGAACAAATCAAAATTTATTTTATTTTATAGATCTGGTCTTTGGCTATCTATTAAAAATAATTTTCTTGAAATTGGAGTTTTTTTTTTCTATTTTTAATAATTTTATCAAAAATTATTGGTTATCTACAACTGTTTGATTTTCAATATATTTTTACAAATATTTTTACAAATATTTTTTTTTAATTATACTACGAACAATTCAAAATTTATTTTATTTTATAGATCTGGTCTTTGGCTATCTATTAAAAATAATTTTCTTGAAATTGGAGTTTTTTTTCTATTTTTAATAATTTTATCAAAAATTATTGGTTATCTACAACTGTTTGATTTTCAATATATTTTTACAAATATTTTTTTTTAATTATACTACGAACAAATCAAAATTTATTTTATTTTATAGATCTGGTCTTTGGCTATCTATTAAAAATAATTTTCTTGAAATTGGAGTTTTTTTTCTATTTTTAATAATTTTATCAAAAATTATTGGTTATCTACAACTGTTTGATTTTCAATATATTTTTACAAATATTTTTACAAATATTTTTTTTTAATTATACTACGAACAAATCAAAATTTATTTTATTTTATAGATCTGGTCTTTGGCTATCTATTAAAAATAATTTTCTTGAAATTGGAGTTTTTTTCTATTTTTAATAATTTTATCAAAAATTATTGGTTATCTACAACTGTTTGATTTTCAATATATTTTTACAAATATTTTTTTTTAATTATACTACGAACAAATCAAAATTTATTTTATTTTATAGATCTGGTCTTTGGCTATCTATTAAAAATAATTTTCTTGAAATTGGAGTTTTTTTTCTATTTTTAATAATTTTATCAAAAATTATTGGTTATCTACAACTGTTTGATTTTCAATATATTTTTACAAATATTTTTTTTTAATTATACTACGAACAAATCAAAATTTATTTTATTTTATAGATCTGGTCTTTGGCTATCTATTAAAAATAATTTTCTTGAAATTGGAGTTTTTTTTCTATTTTTAATAATTTTATCAAAAATTATTGGTTATCTACAACTGTTTGATTTTCAATATATTTTTACAAATATTTTTTTTTAATTATACTACGAACAAATCAAAATTTATTTTATTTTATAGATCTGGTCTTTGGCTATCTATTAAAAATAATTTTCTTGAAATTGGAGTTTTTTTTCTATTTTTAATAATTTTATCAAAAATTATTGGTTATCTACAACTGTTTGATTTTCAATATATTTTTACAAATATTTTTACAAATATTTTTTTTTAATTATACTACGAACAAATCAAAATTTATTTTATTTTATAGATCTGGTCTTTGGCTATCTATTAAAAATAATTTTCTTGAAATTGGAGTTTTTTTTCTATTTTTAATAATTTTATCAAAAATTATTGGTTATCTACAACTGTTTGATTTTCAATATATTTTTACAAATATTTTTACAAATATTTTTTTTTAATTATACTACGAACAAATCAAAATTTATTTTATTTTATAGATCTGGTCTTTGGCTATCTATTAAAAATAATTTTCTTGAAATTGGAGTTTTTTTTCTATTTTTAATAATTTTATCAAAAATTATTGGTTATCTACAACTGTTTGAATTTCAATATATTTTTACAAATATTTTTTTTTAATTATACTACGAACAAATCAAAATTTATTTTATTTTATAGATCTGGTCTTTGGCTATCTATTAAAAATAATTTTCTTGAAATTGGAGTTTTTTTTTCTATTTTTAATAATTTTATCAAAAATTATTGGTTATCTACAACTGTTTGATTTTCAATATATTTTTACAAATATTTTTTTTTAATTATACTACGCACAAATCAAAATTTATTTTATTTTATAGATCTGGTCTTTGGCTATCTATTAAAAATAATTTTCTTGAAATTGGAGTTTTTTTTCTATTTTTAATAATTTTATCAAAAATTATTGGTTATCTACAACTGTTTGATTTTCAATATATTTTTACAAATATTTTTTTTTAATTATACTACGAACAAATCAAAATTTATTTTATTTTATAGATCTGGTCTTTGGCTATCTATTAAAAATAATTTTCTTGAAATTGGAGTTTTTTTTCTATTTTTAATAATTTTATCAAAAATTATTGGTTATCTACAACTGTTTGATTTTCAATATATTTTTACAAATATTTTTTTTTAATTATACTACGAACAAATCAAAATTTATTTTATTTTATAGATCTGGTCTTTGGCTATCTATTAAAAATAATTTTCTTGAAATTGGAGTTTTTTTTTCTATTTTTAATAATTTTATCAAAAATTATTGGTTATCTACAACTGTTTGATTTTCAATATATTTTTACAAATATTTTTACAAATATTTTTTTTTAATTATACTACGAACAATTCAAAATTTATTTTATTTTATAGATCTGGTCTTTGGCTATCTATTAAAAATAATTTTCTTGAAATTGGAGTTTTTTTTCTATTTTTAATAATTTTATCAAAAATTATTGGTTATCTACAACTGTTTGATTTTCAATATATTTTTACAAATATTTTTTTTTAATTATACTACGAACAAATCAAAATTTATTTTATTTTATAGATCTGGTCTTTGGCTATCTATTAAAAATAATTTTCTTGAAATTGGAGTTTTTTTTCTATTTTTAATAATTTTATCAAAAATTATTGGTTATCTACAACTGTTTGATTTTCAATATATTTTTACAAATATTTTTACAAATATTTTTTTTTTATTATACTACGAACAAATCAAAATTTATTTTATTTTATAGATCTGGTCTTTGGCTATCTATTAAAAATAATTTTCTTGAAATTGGAGTTTTTTTCTATTTTTAATAATTTTATCAAAAATTATTGGTTATCTACAACTGTTTGATTTTCAATATATTTTTACAAATATTTTTTTTTAATTATACTACGAACAAATCAAAATTTATTTTATTTTATAGATCTGGTCTTTGGCTATCTATTAAAAATAATTTTCTTGAAATTGGAGTTTTTTTTCTATTTTTAATAATTTTATCAAAAATTATTGGTTATCTACAACTGTTTGATTTTCAATATATTTTTACAAATATTTTTTTTTAATTATACTACGAACAAATCAAAATTTATTTTATTTTATAGATCTGGTCTTTGGCTATCTATTAAAAATAATTTTCTTGAAATTGGAGTTTTTTTTCTATTTTTAATAATTTTATCAAAAATTATTGGTTATCTACAACTGTTTGATTTTCAATATATTTTTACAAATATTTTTTTTTAATTATACTACGAACAAATCAAAATTTATTTTATTTTATAGATCTGGTCTTTGGCTATCTATTAAAAATAATTTTCTTGAAATTGGAGTTTTTTTTCTATTTTTAATAATTTTATCAAAAATTATTGGTTATCTACAACTGTTTGATTTTCAATATATTTTTACAAATATTTTTACAAATATTTTTTTTTAATTATACTACGAACAAATCAAAATTTATTTTATTTTATAGATCTGGTCTTTGGCTATCTATTAAAAATAATTTTCTTGAAATTGGAGTTTTTTTTCTATTTTTAATAATTTTATCAAAAATTATTGGTTATCTACAACTGTTTGATTTTCAATATATTTTTACAAATATTTTTACAAATATTTTTTTTTAATTATACTACGAACAAATCAAAATTTATTTTATTTTATAGATCTGGTCTTTGGCTATCTATTAAAAATAATTTTCTTGAAATTGGAGTTTTTTTTCTATTTTTAATAATTTTATCAAAAATTATTGGTTATCTACAACTGTTTGAATTTCAATATATTTTTACAAATATTTTTTTTTAATTATACTACGAACAAATCAAAATTTATTTTATTTTATAGATCTGGTCTTTGGCTATCTATTAAAAATAATTTTCTTGAAATTGGAGTTTTTTTTTCTATTTTTAATAATTTTATCAAAAATTATTGGTTATCTACAACTGTTTGATTTTCAATATATTTTTACAAATATTTTTTTTTAATTATACTACGAACAAATCAAAATTTATTTTATTTTATAGATCTGGTCTTTGGCTATCTATTAAAAATAATTTTCTTGAAATTGGAGTTTTTTTTCTATTTTTAATAATTTTATCAAAAATTATTGGTTATCTACAACTGTTTGATTTTCAATTTATTTTTACAAATATTTTTACAAATATTTTTTTTTAATTATACTACGAACAAATCAAAATTTATTTTATTTTATAGATCTGGTCTTTGGCTATCTATTAAAAATAATTTTATTGAAATTGGAGTTTTTTTTCTATTTTTAATAATTTTATCAAAAATTATTGGTTATCTACAACTGTATGATTTTCAATATATTTTTACAAATATTTTTACAAATATTTTTTTTTAATTATACTACGAACAAATCAAAATTTATTTTATTTTATAGATCTGGTCTTTGGCTATCTATTAAAAATAATTTTCTTGAAATTGGAGTTTTTTTTCTATTTTTAATAATTTTATCAAAAATTATTGGTTATCTACAACTGTTTGATTTTCAATATATTTTTACAAATATTTTTTTTTAATTATACTACGAACAAATCAAAATTTATTTTATTTTATAGATCTGGTCTTTGGCTATCTATTAAAAATAATTTTCTTGAAATTGGAGTTTTTTTTCTATTTTTAATAATTTTATCAAAAATTATTGGTTATCTACAACTGTTTGATTTTCAATATATTTTTACAAATATTTTTTTTTAATTATACTACGAACAAATCAAAATTTATTTTATTTTATAGATCTGGTCTTTGGCTATCTATTAAAAATAATTTTCTTGAAATTGGATTTTTTTTTCTATTTTTAATAATTTTATCAAAAATTATTGGTTATCTACAACTGTTTGATTTTCAATATATTTTTACAAATATTTTTACAAATATTTTTTTTTAATTATACTACGAACAAATCAAAATTTATTTTATTTTATAGATCTGGTCTTTGGCTATCTATTAAAAATAATTTTCTTGAAATTGGAGTTTTTTTTCTATTTTTAATAATTTTATCAAAAATTATTGGTTATCTACAACTGTTTGATTTTCAATATATTTTTACAAATATTTTTACAAATATTTTTTTTTAATTATACTACGAACAAATCAAAATTTATTTTATTTTATAGATCTGGTCTTTGGCTATCTATTAAAAATAATTTTCTTGAAATTGGAGTTTTTTTTCTATTTTTAATAATTTTATCAAAAATTATTGGTTATCTACAACTGTTTGATTTTCAATATATTTTTACAAATATTTTTTTTTAATTATACTACGAACAAATCAAAATTTATTTTATTTTATAGATCTGGTCTTTGGCTATCTATTAAAAATAATTTTCTTGAAATTGGAGTTTTTTTTCTATTTTTAATAATTTTATCAAAAATTATTGGTTATCTACAACTGTTTGATTTTCAATATATTTTTACAAATATTTTTTTTAATTATACTACGAACAAATCAAAATTTATTTTATTTTATAGATCTGGTCTTTGGCTATCTATTAAAAATAATTTTCTTGAAATTGGAGTTTTTTTTCTATTTTTAATAATTTTATCAAAAATTATTGGTTATCTACAACTGTTTGATTTTCAATATATTTTTACAAATATTTTTACAAATATTTTTTTTAATTATACTACGAACAAATCAAAATTTATTTTATTTTATAGATCTGGTCTTTGGCTATCTATTAAAAATAATTTTCTTGAAATTGGAGTTTTTTTTCTATTTTTAATAATTTTATCAAAAATTATTGGTTATCTACAACTGTTTGATTTTCAATATATTTTTACAAATATTTTTTTTTAATTATACTACGAACAAATCAAAATTTATTTTATTTTATAGATCTGGTCTTTGGCTATCTATTAAAAATAATTTTCTTGAAATTGGAGTTTTTTTTCTATTTTTAATAATTTTATCAAAAATTATTGGTTATCTACAACTGTTTGATTTTCAATATATTTTTACAAATATTTTTACAAATATTTTTTTTAAATTATACTACGAACAAATCAAAATTTATTTTATTTTATAGATCTGGTCTTTGGCTATCTATTAAAAATAATTTTCTTGAAATTGGAGTTTTTTTTCTATTTTTAATAATTTTATCAAAAATTATTGGTTATCTACAACTGTTTGATTTTCAATATATTTTTACAAATATTTTTACAAATATTTTTTTTTAATTATACTACGAACAAATCAAAATTTATTTTATTTTATAGATCTGGTCTTTGGCTATCTATTAAAAATAATTTTCTTGAAATTGGAGTTTTTTTTCTATTTTTAATAATTTTATCAAAAATTATTGGTTATCTACAACTGTTTGATTTTCAATATATTTTTACAAATATTTTTTTTTAATTATACTACGAACAAATCAAAATTTATTTTATTTTATAGATCTGGTCTTTGGCTATCTATTAAAAATAATTTTCTTGAAATTGGAGTTTTTTTTCTATTTTTAATAATTTTATCAAAAATTATTGGTTATCTACAACTGTTTGATTTTCAATATATTTTTACAAATATTTTTACAAATATTTTTTTTAATTATACTACGAACAAATCAAAATTTATTTTATTTTATAGATCTGGTCTTTGGCTATCTATTAAAAGTAATTTTCTTGAAATTGGAGTGTTTTTTCTATTTTTAATAATTTTATCAAAAATTATTGGTTATCTACAACTGTTTGATTTTCAATATATTTTTACAAATATTTTTACAAATATTTTTTTTTAATTATACTACGAACAAATCAAAATTTATTTTATTTTATAGATCTGGTCTTTGGCTATCTATTAAAAATAATTTTCTTGAAATTGGAGTTTTTTTTCTATTTTTAATAATTTTATCAAAAATTATTGGTTATCTACAACTGTTTGATTTTCAATATATTTTTACAAATATTTTTACAAATATTTTTTTTTAATTATACTACGAACAAATCAAAATTTATTTTATTTTATAGATCTGGTCTTTGGCTATCTATTAAAAATAATTTTACAAATCAAAATTTATTTTATTTTATAGATCTGGTCTTTGGCTATCTATTAAAAATAATTTTCTTGAAATTGGAGTTTTTTTTCTATTTTTAATAATTTTATCAAAAATTATTGGTTATCTACAACTGTTTGATTTTCAATATATTTTTACAAATATTTTTTTTTAATTATACTACGAACAAATCAAAATTTATTTTATTTTATAGATCTGGTCTTTGGCTATCTATTAAAAATAATTTTCTTGAAATTGGAGTTTTTTTTCTATTTTTAATAATTTTATCAAAAATTATTGGTTATCTACAACTGTTTGATTTTCAATATATTTTTACAAATATTTTTTTTTAATTATACTACGAACAAATCAAAATTTATTTTATTTTATAGATCTGGTCTTTGGCTATCTATTAAAAATAATTTTCTTGAAATTGGAGTTTTTTTTCTATTTTTAATAATTTTATCAAAAATTATTGGTTATCTACAACTGTTTGATTTTCAATATATTTTTACAAATATTTTTACAAATATTTTTTTTTAATTATACTACGAACAAATCAAAATTTATTTTATTTTATAGATCTGGTCTTTGGCTATCTATTAAAAATAATTTTCTTGAAGTTGGAGTTTTTTTTCTATTTTTAATAATTTTATCAAAAATTATTGGTTATCTACAACTGTTTGATTTTCAATATATTTTTACAAATATTTTTACAAATATTTTTTTTTAATTATACTACGAACAAATCAAAATTTTATTTTTTTTATAGATCTGGTCTTTGGCTATCTATTAAAAATAATTTTCTTGAAATTGGAGTTTTTTTTCTATTATTAATAATTTTATCAAAAATTATTGGTTATCTACAACTGTTTGATTTTCAATATATTTTTACAAATATTTTTTTTAATTATACTACGAACAAATCAAAATTTATTTTATTTTATAGATCTGGTCTTTGGCTATCTATTAAAAATAATTTTCTTGAAATTGGAGTTTTTTTTTCTATTTTTAATAATTTTATCAAAAATTATTGGTTATCTACAACTGTTTGATTTTCAATATATTTTTACAAATATTTTTTTTTAATTATGCTACGAACAAATCAAAATTTATTTTATTTTATAGATCTGGTCTTTGGCTATCTATTAAAAATAATTTTCTTGAAATTGGAGTTTTTTTTCTATTTTTAATAATTTTATCAAAAATTATTGGTTATCTACAACTGTTTGATTTTCAATATATTTTTACAAATATTTTTACAAATATTTTTTTTAATTATACTACGAACAAATCAAAATTTATTATTTTTTTTTTCTATTTTTAATAATTTTATCAAAAATTATTGGTTATCTACAACTGTTTGATTTTCAATATATTTTTACAAATATTTTTACAAATATTTTTTTTTAATTATACTACGAACAAATCAAAATTTATTTTATTTTATAGATCTGGTCTTTGGCTATCTATTAAAAATAATTTTCTTGAAATTGGAGTTTTTTTTCTATTTTTAATAATTTTATCAAAAATTATTGGTTATCTACAACTGTTTGATTTTCAATATATTTTTACAAATATTTTTACAAATATTTTTTTTTAATTATACTACGAACAAATCAAAATTTATTTTATTTTATAGATCTGGTCTTTGGCTATCTATTAAAAATAATTTTCTTGAAATTGGAGTTTTTTTTCTATTTTTAATAATTTTATCAAAAATTATTGGTTATCTACAACTGTTTGATTTTCAATATATTTTTACAAATATTTTTACAAATATTTTTTTTTAATTATACTACGAACAAATCAAAATTTATTTTATTTTATAGATCTGGTCTTTGGCTATCTATTAAAAATAATTTTCTTGAAATTGGAGTTTTTTTTTCTATTTTTAATAATTTTATCAAAAATTATTGGTTATCTACAACTGTTTGATTTTCAATATATTTTTACAAATATTTTTACAAATATTTTTTTTTAATTATACTACGAACAAATCAAAATTTATTTTATTTTATAGTTCTGGTCTTTGGCTATCTATTAAAAATAATTTTCTTGAAATTGGAGTTTTTTTTTCTATTTTTAATAATTTTATCAAAAATTATTGGTTATCTACAACTGTTTGATTTTCAATATATTTTTACAAATATTTTTACAAATATTTTTTTTTAATTATACTACGAACAAATCAAAATTTATTTTATTTTATAGATCTGGTTTTTGGCTATCTATTAAAAATAATTTTCTTGAAATTGGAGTTTTTTTTCTATTTTTAATAATTTTATCAAAAATTATTGGTTATCTACAACTTTTTGATTTTCAATATATTTTTACAAATATTTTTACAAATATTTTTTTTAATTATACTACGAACAAATCAAAATTTATTTTATTTTATAGATCTGGTCTTTGGCTATCTATTAAAAATAATTTTCTTGAAATTGGAGTTTTTTTTCTATTTTTAATAATTTTATCAAAAATTATTGGTTATCTACAACTGTTTGATTTTCAATATATTTTTACAAATATTTTTACAAATATTTTTTTTTAATTATACCACGAACAAATCAAAATTTATTTAATTTTATAGATCTGGTCTTTGGCTATCTATTAAAAATAATTTTCTTGAAATTGGAGTTTTTTTTCTATTTTTAATAATTTTATCAAAAATTATTGGTTATCTACAACTGTTTGATTTTCAATATATTTTTACAAATATTTTTTTTTAATTATACTACGAACAAATCAAAATTTATTTTATTTTATAGATCTGGTCTTTGGCTATCTATTAAAAATAATTTTCTTGAAATTGGAGTTTTTTTTTCTATTTTTAATAATTTTATCAAAAATTATTGGTTATCTACAACTGTTTGATTTTCAATATATTTTTACAAATATTTTTACAAATATTTTTTTTTAATTATACTACGAACAAATCAAAATTTATTTTATTTTATAGATCTGGTCTTTGGCTATCTATTAAAAATAATTTTCTTGAAATTGGAGTTTTTTTTCTATTTTTAATAATTTTATCAAAAATTATTGGTTATCTACAACTGTTTGATTTTCAATATATTTTTACAAATATTTTTACAAATATTTTTTTTTAATTATACTACGAACAAATCAAAATTTATTTTATTTTATAGATCTGGTCTTTGGCTATCTATTAAAAATAATTTTCTTGAAATTGGAGTTTTTTTTCTATTTTTAATAATTTTATCAAAAATTATTGGTTATCTACAACTGTTTGATTTTCAATATATTTTTACAAATATTTTTTTTTAATTATACTACGAACAAATCAAAATTTATTTTATTTTATAGATCTGGTCTTTGGCTATCTATTAAAAATAATTTTCTTGAAATTGGAGTTTTTTTTCTATTTTTAATAATTTTATCAAAAATTATTGGTTATCTACAACTGTTTGATTTTCAATATATTTTTACAAATATTTTTTTTTAATTATACTACGAACAAATCAAAATTTATTTTATTTTATAGATCTGGTCTTTGGCTATCTATTAAAAATAATTTTCTTGAAATTGGAGTTTTTTTTCTATTTTTAATAATTTTATCAAAAATTATTGGTTATCTACAACTGTTTGATTTTCAATATATTTTTACAAATATTTTTACAAATATTTTTTTTAATTATACTACGAACAAATCAAAATTTATTTTATTTTATAGATCTGGTCTTTGGCTATCTATTAAAAATAATTTTCTTGAAATTGGAGTTTTTTTTCTATTTTTAATAATTTTATCAAAAATTATTGGTTATCTACAACTGTTTGATTTTCAATATATTTTTACAAATATTTTTACAAATATTTTTTTTTAATTATACTACGAACAAATCAAAATTTATTTTATTTTATAGATCTGGTCTTTGGCTATCTATTTAAAATAATTTTCTTGAAATTGGAGTTTTTTTTCTATTTTTAATAATTTTATCAAAAATTATTGGTTATCTACAACTGTTTGATTTTCAATATATTTTTACAAATATTTTTACAAATATTTTTTTTTAATTATACTACGAACAAATCAAAATTTATTTTATTTTATAGATCTGGTCTTTGGCTATCTATTAAAAATAATTTTCTTGAAATTGGAGTTTTTTTTCTATTTTTAATAATTTTATCAAAAATTATTGGTTATCTACAACTGTTTGATTTTCAATATATTTTTACAAATATTTTTTTTTAATTATACTACGAACAAATCAAAATTTATTTTATTTTATAGATCTGGTCTTTGGCTATCTATTAAAAATAATTTTCTTGAAATTGGAGTTTTTTTTCTATTTTTAATAATTTTATCAAAAATTATTGGTTATCTACAACTGTTTGATTTTCAATATATTTTTACAAATATTTTTTTTTAATTATACTACGAACAAATCAAAATTTATTTTATTTTATAGATCTGGTCTTTGGCTATCTATTAAAAATAATTTTCTTGAAATTGGAGTTTTTTTTCTATTTTTAATAATTTTATCAAAAATTATTGGTTATCTACAACTGTTTGATTTTCAATATATTTTTACAAATATTTTTACAAATATTTTTTTTTAATTATACTACGAACAAATCAAAATTTATTTTAGATTATAGATTTATTATGGTCTTTGGCTATCTATTAAAAATAATTTTCTTGAAATTTGAGTTTTTTTTCTATTTTTAATAATTTTATCAAAAATTATTGGTTATCTACAACTGTTTGATTTTCAATATATTTTTACAAATATTTTTACAAATATTTTTTTTTAATTATACTACGAACAAATCAAAATTTATTTAATTTTATAGATCTGGTCTTTGGCTATCTATTAAAAATAATTTTCTTGAAATTGGAGTTTTTTTTCTATTTTTAATAATTTTATCAAAAATTATTGGTTATCTACAACTGTTTGATTTTCAATATATTTTTACAAATATTTTTTTTTAATTATACTACGAACAAATCAAAATTTATTTTATTTTATAGATCTGGTCTTTGGCTATCTATTAAAAATAATTTTCTTGAAATTGGATTTTTTTTTCTATTTTTAATAATTTTATCAAAAATTATTGGTTATCTACAACTGTTTGATTTTCAATATATTTTTACAAATATTTTTACAAATATTTTTTTTTAATTATACTACGAACAAATCAAAATTTATTTTATTTTATAGATCTGGTCTTTGGCTATCTATTAAAAATAATTTTCTTGAAATTGGAGTTTTTTTTCTATTTTTAATAATTTTATCAAAAATTATTGGTTATCTACAACTGTTTGATTTTCAATATATTTTTACAAATATTTTTACAAATATTTTTTTTTAATTATACTACGAACAAATCAAAATTTATTTTATTTTATAGATCTGGTCTTTGGCTATCTATTAAAAATAATTTTCTTGAAATTGGAGTTTTTTTTCTATTTTTAATAATTTTATCAAAAATTATTGGTTATCTACAACTGTTTGATTTTCAATATATTTTTACAAATATTTTTTTTTAATTATACTACGAACAAATCAAAATTTATTTTATTTTATAGATCTGGTCTTTGGCTATGTATTAAAAATAATTTTCTTGAAATTGGAGTTTTTTTTCTATTTTTAATAATTTTATCAAAAATTATTGGTTATCTACAACTGTTTGATTTTCAATATATTTTTACAAATATTTTTACAAATATTTTTTTTTAATTATACTACGAACAAATCAAAATTTATTTTATTTTATAGATCTGGTCTTTGGCTATCTATTAAAAATAATTTTCTTGAAATTGGAGTTTTTTTTCTATTTTTAATAATTTTATCAAAAATTATTGGTTATCTACAACTGTTTGATTTTCAATATATTTTTACAAATATTTTTTTTTAATTATACTACGAACAAATCAAAATTTATTTTATTTTATATATCTGGTCTTTGGCTATCTATTAAAAATAATTTTCTTGAAATTGGAGTTTTTTTTCTATTTTTAATAATTTTATCAAAAATTATTGGTTATCTACAACTGTTTGATTTTCAATATATTTTTACAAATATTTTTACAAATATTTTTTTTTAATTATACTACGAACAAATCAAAATTTATTTTATTTTATAGATCTGGTCTTTGGCTATCTATTAAAAATAATTTTCTTGAAATTGGAGTTTTTTTTCTATTTTTAATAATTTTATCAAAAATTATTGGTTATCTACAACTGTTTGATTTTCAATATATTTTTACAAATATTTTTACAAATATTTTTTTTAATTATACTACGAACAAATCAAAATTTATTTTATTTTATAGATCTGGTCTTTGGCTATCTATTAAAAATAATTTTCTTGAAATTGGAGTTTTTTTTCTATTTTTAATAATTTTATCAAAAATTATTGGTTATCTACAACTGTTTGATTTTCAATATATTTTTACAAATATTTTTTTTTAATTATACTACGAACAAATCAAAATTTATTTTATTTTATAGATCTGGTCTTTGGCTATCTATTAAAAATAATTTTCTTGAAATTGGAGTTTTTTTTCTATTTTTAATAATTTTATCAAAAATTATTGGTTATCTACAACTGTTTGATTTTCAATATATTTTTACAAATATTTTTACAAATATTTTTTTTTAATTATACTACGAACAAATCAAAATTTATTTTATTTTATAGATCTGGTCTTTGGCTATCTATTAAAAATAATTTTCTTGAAATTGGAGTTTTTTTTCTATTTTTAATAATTTTATCAAAAATTATTGGTTATCTACAACTGTTTGATTTTCAATATATTTTTACAAATATTTTTACAAATATTTTTTTTTAATTACACTACGAACAAATCAAAATTTATTTTATTTTATAGATCTGGTCTTTGGCTATCTATTAAAAATAATTTTCTTGAAATTGGAGTTTTTTTTCTATTTTTAATAATTTTATCAAAAATTATTGGTTATCTACAACTGTTTGATTTTCAATATATTTTTACAAATATTTTTACAAATATTTTTTTTTAATTATACTACGAACAAATCAAAATTTATTTTATTTTATAGATCTGGTCTTTGGCTATCTATTAAAAATAATTTTCTTAAAATTGGAGTTTTTTTTCTATTTTTAATAATTTTATCAAAAATTATTGGTTATCTACAACTGTTTGATTTTCAATATATTTTTACAAATATTTTTACAAATATTTTTTTTTAATTATACTACGAACAAATCAAAATTTATTTTATTTTATAGATCTGGTCTTTGGCTATCTATTAAAAATAATTTTCTTGAAATTGGAGTTTTTTTTCTATTTTTAATAATTTTATCAAAAATTATTGGTTATCTACAACTGTTTGATTTTCAATATATTTTTACAAATATTTTTTTTTAATTATACTACGAACAAATCAAAATTTATTTTATTTTATAGATCTGGTCTTTGGCTATGTATTAAAAATAATTTTCTTGAAATTGGAGTTTTTTTTCTATTTTTAATAATTTTATCAAAAATTATTGGTTATCTACAACTGTTTGATTTTCAATATATTTTTACAAATATTTTTACAAATATTTTTTTTTAATTATACTACGAACAAATCAAAATTTATTTTATTTTATAGATCTGGTCTTTGGCTATCTATTAAAAATAATTTTCTTGAAATTGGAGTTTTTTTTCTATTTTTAATAATTTTATCAAAAATTATTGGTTATCTACAACTGTTTGATTTTCAATATATTTTTACAAATATTTTTTTTTAATTATACTACGAACAAATCAAAATTTATTTTATTTTATAGATCTGGTCTTTGGCTATCTATTAAAAATAATTTTCTTGAAATTGGAGTTTTTTTTCTATTTTTAATAATTTTATCAAAAATTATTGGTTATCTACAACTGTTTGATTTTCAATATATTTTTACAAATATTTTTACAAATATTTTTTTTTAATTATACTACGAACAAATCAAAATTTATTTTATTTTATAGATCTGGTCTTTGGCTATCTATTAAAAATAATTTTCTTGAAATTGGAGTTTTTTTTCTATTTTTAATAATTTTATCAAAAATTATTGGTTATCTACAACTGTTTGATTTTCAATATATTTTTACAAATATTTTTACAAATATTTTTTTTAATTATACTACGAACAAATCAAAATTTATTTTATTTTATAGATCTGGTCTTTGGCTATCTATTAAAAATAATTTTCTTGAAATTGGAGTTTTTTTTCTATTTTTAATAATTTTATCAAAAATTATTGGTTATCTACAACTGTTTGATTTTCAATATATTTTTACAAATATTTTTACAAATATTTTTTTTTAATTATACTACGAACAAATCAAAATTTATTTTATTTTATAGATCTGGTCTTTGGCTATCTATTAAAAATAATTTTCTTGAAATTGGAGTTTTTTTTCTATTTTTATTAATTTTATCAAAAATTATTGGTTATCTACAACTGTTTGATTTTCAATATATTTTTACAAATATTTTTACAAATATTTTTTTTTAATTATACTACGAACAAATCAAAATTTATTTTATTTTATAGATCTGGTCTTTGGCTATCTATTAAAAATAATTTTCTTGAAATTGGAGTTTTTTTTCTATTTTTAATAATTTTATCAAAAATTATTGGTTATCTACAACTGTTTGATTTTCAATATATTTTTACAAATATTTTTACAAATATTTTTTTTTAATTACACTACGAACAAATCAAAATTTATTTTATTTTATAGATCTGGTCTTTGGCTATCTATTAAAAATAATTTTCTTGAAATTGGAGTTTTTTTTCTATTTTTAATAATTTTATCAAAAATTATTGGTAATTACAACTGTTTGATTTTCAATATATTTTTACAAATATTTTTACAAATATTTTTTTTTAATTATACTACGAACAAATCAAAATTTATTTTATTTTATAGATCTGGTCTTTGGCTATCTATTAAAAATAATTTTCTTGAAATTGGAGTTTTTTTTCTATTTTTAATAATTTTATCAAAAATTATTGGTTATCTACAACTGTTTGATTTTCAATATATTTTTACAAATATTTTTTTTTAATTATACTACGAACAAATCAAAATTTATTTTATTTTATAGATCTGGTCTTGGCTATCTATTAAAAATAATTTTCTTGAAATTGGAGTTTTTTTTCTATTTTTAATAATTTTATCAAAAATTATTGGTTATCTACAACTGTTTGATTTTCAATATATTTTTACAAATATTTTTTTTTAATTATACTACGAACAAATCAAAATTTATTTTATTTTATAGATCTGGTCTTTGGCTATCTATTAAAAATAATTTTCTTGAAATTGGAGTTTTTTTTCTATTTTTAATAATTTTATCAAAAATTATTGGTTATCTACAACTGTTTGATTTTCAATATATTTTTACAAATATTTTTTTTTAATTATACTACGAACAAATCAAAATTTATTTTATTTTATAGATCTGGTCTTTGGCTATCTATTAAAAATAATTTTTTTGAAATTGGAGTTTTTTTTCTATTTTTAATAATTTTATCAAAAATTATTGGTTATCTACAACTGTTTGATTTTCAATATATTTTTACAAATATTTTTTTTTAATTATACTACGAACAAATCAAAATTTATTTTATTTTATAGATCTGGTCTTTGGCTATCTATTAAAAATAATTTTCTTGAAATTGGAGTTTTTTTTTCTATTTTTAATAATTTTATCAAAAATTATTGGTTATCTACAACTGTTTGATTTTCAATATATTTTTACAAATATTTTTACAAATATTTTTTTTTAATTATACTACGAACAAATCAAAATTTATTTTATTTTATAGATCTGGTCTTTGGCTATCTATTAAAAATAATTTTCTTGAAATTGGAGTTTTTTTTCTATTTTTAATAATTTTATCAAAAATTATTGGTTATCTACAACTGTTTGATTTTCAATATATTTTTACAAATATTTTTTTTTAATTATACTACGAACAAATCAAAATTTATTTTATTTTATAGATCTGGTCTTGGCTATCTATTAAAAATAATTTTCTTGAAATTGGAGTTTTTTTTCTATTTTTAATAATTTTATCAAAAATTATTGGTTATCTACAACTGTTTGATTTTCAATATATTTTTACAAATATTTTTTTTTAATTATACTACGAACAAATCAAAATTTATTTTATTTTATAGATCTGGTCTTTGGCTATCTATTAAAAATAATTTTCTTGAAATTGGAGTTTTTTTTCTATTTTTAATAATTTTATCAAAAATTATTGGTTATCTACAACTGTTTGATTTTCAATATATTTTTACAAATATTTTTTTTTAATTATACTACGAACAAATCAAAATTTATTTTATTTTATAGATCTGGTCTTTGGCTATCTATTAAAAATAATTTTTTTGAAATTGGAGTTTTTTTTCTATTTTTAATAATTTTATCAAAAATTATTGGTTATCTACAACTGTTTGATTTTCAATATATTTTTACAAATATTTTTTTTTAATTATACTACGAACAAATCAAAATTTATTTTATTTTATAGATCTGGTCTTTGGCTATCTATTAAAAATAATTTTCTTGAAATTGGAGTTTTTTTTTCTATTTTTAATAATTTTATCAAAAATTATTGGTTATCTACAACTGTTTGATTTTCAATATATTTTTACAAATATTTTTTTTTAATTATACTACGAACAAATCAAAATTTATTTAATTTTATAGATCTGGTCTTTGGCTATCTATTAAAAATAATTTTCTTGAAATTGGAGTTTTTTTTCTATTTTTAATAATTTTATCAAAAATTATTGGTTATCTACAACTGTTTGATTTTCAATATATTTTTACAAATATTTTTACAAATATTTTTTTTTAATTATACTACGAACAAATCAAAATTTATTTTATTTTATAGATCTGGTCTTTGGCTATCTATTAAAAATAATTTTCTAGAAATTGGAGTTTTTTTTCTATTTTTAATAATTTTATCAAAAATTATTGGTTATCTACAACTGTTTGATTTTCAATATATTTTTACAAATATTTTTTTTTAATTATACTACGAACAAATCAAAATTTATTTTATTTTATAGATCTGGTCTTTGGCTATCTATTAAAAATAATTTTCTTGAAATTGGAGTTTTTTTTTCTATTTTTAATAATTTTATCAAAAATTATTGGTTATCTACAACTGTTTGATTTTCAACATATTTTTACAAATATTTTTACAAATATTTTTTTTTAATTATACTACGAACAAATCAAAATTTATTTTATTTTATAGATCTGGTCTTTGGCTATCTATTAAAAATAATTTTATTGAAATTGGAGTTTTTTTTCTATTTTTAATAATTTTATCAAAAATTATTGGTTATCTACAACTGTTTGATTTTCAATATATTTTTACAAATATTTTTACAAATATTTTTTTTTAATTATACTACGAACAAATCAAAATTTATTTTATTTTATAGATCTGGTCTTTGGCTATCTATTAAAAATAATTTTCTTGAAATTGGAGTTTTTTTTCTATTTTTAATAATTTTATCAAAAATTATTGGTTATCTACAACTGTTTGATTTTCAATATATTTTTACAAATATTTTTTTTTAATTATACTACGAACAAATCAAAATTTATTTTATTTTATAGATCTGGTCTTTGGCTATCTATTAAAAATAATTTTCTTGAAATTGGAGTTTTTTTTCTATTTTTAATAATTTTATCAAAAATTATTGGTTATCTACAACTGTTTGATTTTCAATATATTTTTACAAATATTTTTTTTAAATTATACTACGAACAAAACAAAATTTATTTTATTTTATAGATCTGGTCTTTGGCTATCTATTAAAAATAATTTTCTTGAAATTGGAGTTTTTTTTCTATTTTTAATAATTTTATCAAAAATTATTGGTTATCTACAACTGTTTGATTTTCAATATATTTTTACAAATATTTTTACAAATATTTTTTTTTAATTATACTACGAACAAATCAAAATTTATTTTATTTTATAGATCTGGTCTTTGGCTATCTATTAAAAATAATTTTCTTGAAATTGGAGTTTTTTTTCTATTTTTAATAATTTTATCAAAAATTATTGGTTATCTACAACTGTTTGATTTTCAATATATTTTTACAAATATTTTTTTTTAATTATACTACGAACAAATCAAAATTTATTTTATTTTATAGATCTGGTCTTTGGCTATCTATTAAAAATAATTTTCTTGAAATTGGAGTTTTTTTTCTATTTTTAATAATTTTATCAAAAATTATTGGTTATCTACAACTGTTTGATTTTCAATATATTTTTACAAATATTTTTACAAATATTTTTTTTTAATTATACTACGAACAAATCAAAATTTATTTTATTTTATAGATCTGGTCTTTGGCTATCTATTAAAAATAATTTTCTTGAAATTGGAGTTTTTTTTTCTATTTTTAATAATTTTATCAAAAATTATTGGTTATCTACAACTGTTTGATTTTCAATATATTTTTACAAATATTTTTTTTTAATTATACTACGAACAAATCAAAATTTATTTTATTTTATAGATCTGGTCTTTGGCTATCTATTAAAAATAATTTTCTTGAAATTGGAGTTTTTTTTCTATTTTTAATAATTTTCTCAAAAATTATTGGTTATCTACAACTGTTTGATTTTCAATATATTTTTACAAATATTTTTTTTTAATTATACTACGAACAAATCAAAATTTATTTTATTTTATAGATCTGGTCTTTGGCTATCTATTAAAAATTATTTTCTTGAAATTGGAGTTTTTTTTCTATTTTTAATAATTTTATCAAAAATTATTGGTTATCTACAACTGTTTGATTTTCAATATATTTTTACAAATATTTTTTTTAATTATACTACGAACAAATCAAAATTTATTTTATTTTATAGATCTGGTCTTTGGCTATCTATTAAAAATAATTTTCTTGAAATTGGAGTTTTTTTTCTATTTTTAATAATTTTATCAAAAATTATTGGTTATCTACAACTGTTTGATTTTCAATATATTTTTACAAATATTTTTTTTTAATTATACTACGAACAAATCAAAATTTATTTTATTTTATAGATCTGGTCTTTGGCTATCTATTAAAAATAATTTTCTTGAAATTGGAGTTTTTTTTCTATTTTTAATAATTTTATCAAAAATTATTGGTTATCTACAACTGTTTGATTTTCAATATATTTTTACAAATATTTTTACAAATATTTTTTTTTAATTATACTACGAACAAATCAAAATTTATTTTATTTTATAGATCTGGTCTTTGGCTATCTATTAAAAATAATTTTCTTGAAATTGGAGTTTTTTTTCTATTTTTAATAATTTTATCAAAAATTATTGGTTATCTACAACTGTTTGATTTTCAATATATTTTTACAAATATTTTTACAAATATTTTTTTTAAATTATACTACGAACAAATCAAAATTTATTTTATTTTATAGATCTGGTCTTTGGCTATCTATTAAAAATAATTTTCTTGAAATTGGAGTTTTTTTTCTATTTTTAATAATTTTATCAAAAATTATTGGTTATCTACAACTGTTTGATTTTCAATATATTTTTACAAATATTTTTACAAATATTTTTTTTTAATTATACTACGAACAAATCAAAATTTATTTTATTTTATAGATCTGGTCTTTGGCTATCTATTAAAAATAATTTTCTTGAAATTGGAGTTTTTTTTCTATTTTTAATAATTTTATCAAAAATTATTGGTTATCTACAACTGTTTGATTTTCAATATATTTTTACAAATATTTTTACAAATATTTTTTTTTAATTATACTACGAACAAATCAAAATTTATTTTATTTTATAGATCTGGTCTTTGGCTATCTATTAAAAATAATTTTCTTGAAATTGGAGTTTTTTTTTCTATTTTTAATAATTTTATCAAAAATTATTGGTTATCTACAACTGTTTGATTTTCAATATATTTTTACAAATATTTTTTTTTAATTATACTACGAACAAATCAAAATTTATTTTATTTTATAGATCTGGTCTTTGGCTATCTATTAAAAATAATTTTCTTGAAATTGGAGTTTTTTTTCTATTTTTAATAATTTTATCAAAAATTATTGGTTATCTACAACTGTTTGATTTTCAATATATTTTTACAAATATTTTTTTTTAATTATACTACGAACAAATCAAAATTTATTTTATTTTATAGATCTGGTCTTTGGCTATCTATTAAAAATAATTTTCTTGAAATTGGAGTTTTTTTTCTATTTTTAATAATTTTATCAAAAATTATTGGTTATCTACAACTGTTTGATTTTCAATATATTTTTACAAATATTTTTACAAATATTTTTTTTTAATTATACTACGAACAAATCAAAATTTATTTTATTTTATAGATCTGGTCTTTGGCTATCTATTAAAAATAATTTTCTTGAAATTGGAGTTTTTTTTCTATTTTTAATAATTTTATCAAAAATGATTGGTTATCTACAACTGTTTGATTTTCAATATATTTTTACAAATATTTTTACAAATATTTTTTTTTAATTATACTACGAACAAATCAAAATTTATTTTATTTTATAGATCTGGTCTTTGGCTATCTATTAAAAATAATTTTCTTGAAATTGGAGTTTTTTTTCTATTTTTAATAATTTTATCAAAAATTATTGGTTATCTACAACTGTTTGATTTTCAATATATTTTTACAAATATTTTTACAAATATTTTTTTTTAATTATACTACGAACAAATCAAAATTTATTTTATTTTATAGATCTGGTCTTTGGCTATCTATTAAAAATAATTTTCTTGAAATTGGAGTTTTTTTTCTATTTTTAATAATTTTATCAAAAATTATTGGTTATCTACAACTGTTTGATTTTCAATATATTTTTACAAATATTTTTTTTTAATTATACTACGAACAAATCAAAATTTATTTTATTTTATAGATCTGGTCTTTGGCTATCTATTAAAAATAATTTTCTTGAAATTGGAGTTTTTTTTCTATTTTTAATAATTTTATCAAAAATTATTGGTTATCTACAACTGTTTGATTTTCAATATATTTTTACAAATATTTTTACAAATATTTTTTTTTAATTATACTACGAACAAATCAAAATTTATTTTATTTTATAGATCTGGTCTTTGGCTATCTATTAAAAATAATTTTCTTGAAATTGGAGTTTTTTTTCTATTTTTAATAATTTTATCAAAAATTATTGGTTATCTACAACTGTTTGATTTTCAATATATTTTTACAAATATTTTTACAAATATTTTTTTTTAATTATACTACGAACAAATCAAAATTTATTTTATTTTATAGATCTGGTCTTTGGCTATCTATTAAAAATAATTTTCTTGAAATTGGAGTTTTTTTTCTATTTTTAATAATTTTATCAAAAATTATTGGTTATCTACAACTGTTTGATTTTCAATATATTTTTACAAATATTTTTACAAATATTTTTTTTTAATTATACTACGAACAAATCAAAATTTATTTTATTTTATAGATCTGGTCTTTGACTATCTATTAAAAATAATTTTCTTGAAATTGGAGTTTTTTTTCTATTTTTAATAATTTTATCAAAAATTATTGGTTATCTACAACTGTTTGATTTTCAATATATTTTTACAAATATTTTTTTTTAATTATACTACGAACAAATCAAAATTTATTTTATTTTATAGATCTGGTCTTTGGCTATCTATTTAAAATAATTTTCTTGAAATTGGAGTTTTTTTTCTATTTTTAATAATTTTATCAAAAATTATTGGTTATCTACAACTGTTTGATTTTCAATATATTTTTACAAATATTTTTACAAATATTTTTTTTTTAATTATACTACGAACAAATCAAAATTTATTTTATTTTATAGATCTGGTCTTTGGCTATCTATTAAAAATAATTTTCTTGAAATTGGAGTTTTTTTTCTATTTTTAATAATTTTATCAAAAATTATTGGTTATCTACAACTGTTTGATTTTCAATATATTTTTACAAATATTTTTACAAATATTTTTTTTTAATTATACTACGAACAAATCAAAATTTATTTTATTTTATAGATCTGGTCTTTGGCTATCTATTAAAAATAATTTTCTTGAAATTGGAGTTTTTTTTCTATTTTTAATAATTTTATCAAAAATTATTGGTTATCTACAACTGTTTGATTTTCAATATATTTTTACAAATATTTTTTTTTAATTATACTACGAACAAATCAAAATTTATTTTATTTTATAGATCTGGTCTTTGGCTATCTATTAAAAATAATTTTCTTGAAATTGGAGTTTTTTTTCTATTTTTAATAATTTTATCAAAAATTATTGGTTATCTACAACTGTTTGATTTTCAATATATTTTTACAAATATTTTTACAAATATTTTTTTTTAATTATACTACGAACAAATCAAAATTTATTTTATTTTATAGATCTGGTCTTTGGCTATCTATTAAAAATAATTTTCTTGAAATTGGAGTTTTTTTTCTATTTTTAATAATTTTATCAAAAATTATTGGTTATCTACAACTGTTTGATTTTCAATATATTTTTACAAATATTTTTACAAATATTTTTTTTTAATTATACTACGAACAAATCAAAATTTATTTTATTTTATAGATCTGGTCTTTGGCTATCTATTAAAAATAATTTTCTTGAAATTGGAGTTTTTTTTCTATTTTTAATAATTTTATCAAAAATTATTGGTTATCTACAACTGTTTGATTTTCAATATATTTTTACAAATATTTTTACAAATATTTTTTTTTAATTATACTACGAACAAATCAAAATTTATTTTATTTTATAGATCTGGTCTTTGGCTATCTATTAAAAATAATTTTCTTGAAATTGGAGTTTTTTTTCTATTTTTAATAATTTTATCAAAAATTATTGGTTATCTACAACTGTTTGATTTTCAATATATTTTTACAAATATTTTTTTTTAATTATACTACGAACAAATCAAAATTTATTTTATTTTATAGATCTGGTCTTTGGCTATCTATAAAAAATAATTTTCTTGAAATTGGAGTTTTTTTTCTATTTTTAATAATTTTATCAAAAATTATTGGTTATCTACAACTGTTTGATTTTCAATATATTTTTACAAATATTTTTTTTTAATTATACTACGAACAAATCAAAATTTATTTTATTTTATAGATCTGGTCTTTGGCTATCTATTAAAAATAATTTTCTTGAAATTGGAGTTTTTTTTCTATTTTTAATAATTTTATCAAAAATTATTGGTTATCTACAACTGTTTGATTTTCAATATATTTTTACAAATATTTTTTTTAAATTATACTACGAACAAATCAAAATTTATTTTATTTTATAGATCTGGTCTTTGGCTATCTATTAAAAATAATTTTCTTGAAATTGGAGTTTTTTTTCTATTTTTAATAATTTTATCAAAAATTATTGGTTATCTACAACTGTTTGATTTTCAATATATTTTTACAAATATTTTTTTTTAATTATACTACGAACAAATCAAAATTTATTTTATTTTATAGATCTGGTCTTTGGCTATCTATTAAAAATAATTTTCTTGAAATTGGAGTTTTTTTTCTATTTTTAATAATTTTATCAAAAATTATTGGTTATCTACAACTGTTTGATTTTCAATATATTTTTACAAATATTTTTACAAATATTTTTTTTTAATTATACTACGAACAAATCAAAATTTATTTTATTTTATAGATCTGGTCTTTGGCTATCTATTAAAAATAATTTTCTTGAAATTGGAGTTTTTTTTCTATTTTTAATAATTTTATCAAAAATTATTGGTTATCTACAACTGTTTGATTTTCAATATATTTTTACAAATATTTTTACAAATATTTTTTTTTAATTATACTACGAACGAATCAAAATTTATTTTATTTTATAGATCTGGTCTTTGGCTATCTATTACAAATAATTTTCTTGAAATTGGAGTTTTTTTTCTATTTTTAATAATTTTATCAAAAATTATTGGTTATCTACAACTGTTTGATTTTCAATATATTTTTACAAATATTTTTACAAATATTTTTTTTTAATTATACTACGAACAAATCAAAATTTATTTTATTTTATAGATCTGGTCTTTGGCTATCTATTAAAAATAATTTTCTTGAAATTGGAGTTTTTTTTCTATTTTTAATAATTTTATCAAAAATTATTGGTTATCTACAACTGTTTGATTTTCAATATATTTTTACAAATATTTTTTTTTAAATATACTACGAACAAATCAAAATTTATTTTATTTTATAGATCTGGTCTTTGGCTATCTATTAAAAATAATTTTCTTGAAATTGGAGTTTTTTTTCTATTTTTAATAATTTTATCAAACAACTGTTTGATTTTCAATATATTTTTACAAATATTTTTACAAATATTTTTTTTTAATTATACTACGAACAAATCAAAATTTATTTTATTTTATAGATCTGGTCTTTGGCTATCTACTAAAAATAATTTTCTTGAAATTGGAGTTTTTTTTCTATTTTTAATAATTTTATCAAAAATTATTGGTTATCTACAACTGTTTGATTTTCAATATATTTTTACAAATATTTTTACGAATATTTTTTTTTAATTATACTACGAACAAATCAAAATTTATTTTATTTTATAGATCTGGTCTTTGGCTATCTATTAAAAATAATTTTCTTGAAATTGGAGTTTTTTTTCTATTTTTAATAATTTTATCAAAAATTATTGGTTATCTACAACTGTTTGATTTTCAATATATTTTTACAAATATTTTTTTTTAATTATACTACGAACAAATCAAAATTTATTTTATTTTATAGATCTGGTCTTTGGCTATCTATTAAAAATAATTTTCTTGAAATTGGAGTTTTTTTTCTATTTTTAATAATTTTATCAAAAATTATTGGTTATCTACAACTGTTTGATTTTCAATATATTTTTACAAATATTTTTTTTTAATTATACTACGAACAAATCAAAATTTATTTTATTTTATAGATCTGGTCTTTGGCTATCTATTAAAAATAATTTTCTTGAAATTGGAGTTTTTTTTCTATTTTTAATAATTTTATCAAAAATTATTGGTTATCTACAACTGTTTGATTTTCAATATATTTTTACAAATATTTTTACAAATATTTTTTTTTAATTATACTACGAACAAATCAAAATTTATTTTATTTTATAGATCTGGTCTTTGGCTATCTATTAAAAATAATTTTCTTGAAATTGGAGTTTTTTTTCTATTTTTAATAATTTTATCAAAAATTATTGGTTATCTACAACTGTTTGATTTTCAATATATTTTTACAAATATTTTTACAAATATTTTTTTTTAATTATACTACGAACAAATCAAAATTTATTTTATTTTATAGATCTGGTCTTTGGCTATCTATTAAAAATAATTTTCTTGAAATTGGAGTTTTTTTTCTATTTTTAATAATTTTATCAAAAATTATTGGTTATCTACAACTGTTTGATTTTCAATATATTTTTACAAATATTTTTACAAATATTTTTTTTTAATTATACTACGAACAAATCAAAATTTATTTTATTTTGTAGATCTGGTCTTTGGCTATCTATTAAAAATAATTTTCTTGAAATTGGAGTTTTTTTTCTATTTTTAATAATTTTATCAAAAATTATTGGTTATCTACAACTGTTTGATTTTCAATATATTTTTACAAATATTTTTTTTTAATTATACTACGAACAAATCAAAATTTATTTTATTTTATAGATCTGGTCTTTGGCTATCTATTAAAAATAATTTTCTTGAAATTGGAGTTTTTTTTCTATTTTTAATAATTTTATCAAAAATTATTGGTTATCTACAACTGTTTGATTTTCAATATATTTTTACAAATATTTTTACAAATATTTTTTTTTAATTATACTACGAACAAATCAAAATTTATTTTATTTTATAGATCTGGTCTTTGGCTATCTATTAAAAATAATTTTCTTGAAATTGGAGTTTTTTTTTCTATTTTTAATAATTTTATCAAAAATTATTGGTTATCTACAACTGTTTGATTTTCAATATATTTTTACAAATATTTTTACAAATATTTTTTTTTAATTATACTACGAACAAATCAAAATTTATTTTATTTTATAGATCTGGTCTTTGGCTATCTATTAAAAATAATTTTCTTGAAATTGGAGTTTTTTTTCTATTTTTAATAATTTTATCAAAAATTATTGGTTATCTACAACTGTTTGATTTTCAATATATTTTAACAAATATTTTTACAAATATTTTTTTTTAATTATACTACGAACAAATCAAAATTTATTTTATTTTATAGATCTGGTCTTTGGCTATCTATTAAAAATAATTTTCTTGAAATTGGAGTTTTTTTTCTATTTTTAATAATTTTATCAAAAATTATTGGTTATCTACAACTGTTTGATTTTCAATATATTTTTACAAATATTTTTACAAATATTTTTTTTTAATTATACTACGAACAAATCAAAATTTATTTTATTTTATAGATCTGGTCTTTGGCTATCTATTAAAAATAATTTTCTTGAAATTGGAGTTTTTTTTCTATTTTTAATAATTTTATCAAAAATTATTTATTATCTACAACTGTTTGATTTTCAATATATTTTTACAAATATTTTTACAAATATTTTTTTTTAATTATACTACGAACAAATCAAAATTTATTTTATTTTATAGATCTGGTCTTTGGCTATCTATTAAAAATAATTTTCTTGAAATTGGAGTTTTTTTTCTATTTTTAATAATTTTATCAAAAATTATTGGTTATCTACAACTGTTTGATTTTCAATATATTTTTACAAATATTCTTACAAATATTTTTTTTTAATTATACTACGAACAAATCAAAATTTATTTTATTTTATAGATCTGGTCTTTGGCTATCTATTAAAAATAATTTTCTTGAAATTGGAGTTTTTTTTCTATTTTTAATAATTTTATCAAAAATTATTGGTTATCTACAACTGTTTGATTTTCAATATATTTTTACAAATATTTTTTTTTAATTATACTACGAACAAATCAAAATTTATTTTATTTTATAGATCTGGTCTTTGGCTATCTATTAAAAATAATTTTCTTGAAATTGGAGTTTTTTTTCTATTTTTAATAATTTTATCAAAAATTATTGGTTATCTACAACTGTTTGATTTTCAATATATTTTTACAAATATTTTTTTTTAATTATACTACGAACAAATCAAAATTTATTTTATTTTATAGATCTGGTCTTTGGCTATCTATTAAAAATAATTTTCTTGAAATTGGAGTTTTTTTTCTATTTTTAATAATTTTATCAAAAATTATTGGTTATCTACAACTGTTTGATTTTCAATATATTTTTACAAATATTTTTACAAATATTTTTTTTTAATTATACTACGAACAAATCAAAATTTATTTTATTTTATAGATCTGGTCTTTGGCTATCTATTAAAAATAATTTTCTTGAAATTGGAGTTTTTTTTCTATTTTTAATAATTTTATCAAAAATTATTGGTTATCTACAACTGTTTGATTTTCAATATATTTTTACAAATATTTTTACAAATATTTTTTTTTAATTATACTACGAACAAATCAAAATTTATTTTATTTTATAGATCTGGTCTTTGGCTATCTATTAAAAATAATTTTCTTGAAATTGGAGTTTTTTTTCTATTTTTAATAATTTTATCAAAAATTATTGGTTATCTACAACTGTTTGATTTTCAATATATTTTTACAAATATTTTTTTTTAATTATACTACGAACAAATCAAAATTTATTTTATTTTATAGATCTGGTCTTTGGCTATCTATTAAAAATAATTTTCTTGAAATTGGAGTTTTTTTTTTCTATTTTTAATAATTTTATCAAAAATTATTGGTTATCTACAACTGTTTGATTTTCAATATATTTTTACAAATATTTTTACAAATATTTTTTTTTAATTATACTACGAACAATTCAAAATTTATTTTATTTTATAGATCTGGTCTTTGGCTATCTATTAAAAATAATTTTCTTGAAATTGGAGTTTTTTTTCTATTTTTAATAATTTTATCAAAAATTATTGGTTATCTACAACTGTTTGATTTTCAATATATTTTTACAAATATTTTTTTTTAATTATACTACGAACAAATCAAAATTTATTTTATTTTATAGATCTGGTCTTTGGCTATCTATTAAAAATAATTTTCTTGAAATTGGAGTTTTTTTTCTATTTTTAATAATTTTATCAAAAATTATTGGTTATCTACAACTGTTTGATTTTCAATATATTTTTACAAATATTTTTACAAATATTTTTTTTTAATTATACTACGAACAAATCAAAATTTATTTTATTTTATAGATCTGGTCTTTGGCTATCTATTAAAAATAATTTTCTTGAAATTGGAGTTTTTTTCTATTTTTAATAATTTTATCAAAAATTATTGGTTATCTACAACTGTTTGATTTTCAATATATTTTTACAAATATTTTTTTTTAATTATACTACGAACAAATCAAAATTTATTTTATTTTATAGATCTGGTCTTTGGCTATCTATTAAAAATAATTTTCTTGAAATTGGAGTTTTTTTTCTATTTTTAATAATTTTATCAAAAATTATTGGTTATCTACAACTGTTTGATTTTCAATATATTTTTACAAATATTTTTTTTTAATTATACTACGAACAAATCAAAATTTATTTTATTTTATAGATCTGGTCTTTGGCTATCTATTAAAAATAATTTTCTTGAAATTGGAGTTTTTTTTCTATTTTTAATAATTTTATCAAAAATTATTGGTTATCTACAACTGTTTGATTTTCAATATATTTTTACAAATATTTTTTTTTAATTATACTACGAACAAATCAAAATTTATTTTATTTTATAGATCTGGTCTTTGGCTATCTATTAAAAATAATTTTCTTGAAATTGGAGTTTTTTTTCTATTTTTAATAATTTTATCAAAAATTATTGGTTATCTACAACTGTTTGATTTTCAATATATTTTTACAAATATTTTTACAAATATTTTTTTTTAATTATACTACGAACAAATCAAAATTTATTTTATTTTATAGATCTGGTCTTTGGCTATCTATTAAAAATAATTTTCTTGAAATTGGAGTTTTTTTTCTATTTTTAATAATTTTATCAAAAATTATTGGTTATCTACAACTGTTTGATTTTCAATATATTTTTACAAATATTTTTACAAATATTTTTTTTTAATTATACTACGAACAAATCAAAATTTATTTTATTTTATAGATCTGGTCTTTGGCTATCTATTAAAAATAATTTTCTTGAAATTGGAGTTTTTTTTCTATTTTTAATAATTTTATCAAAAATTATTGGTTATCTACAACTGTTTGAATTTCAATATATTTTTACAAATATTTTTTTTTAATTATACTACGAACAAATCAAAATTTATTTTATTTTATAGATCTGGTCTTTGGCTATCTATTAAAAATAATTTTCTTGAAATTGGAGTTTTTTTTTCTATTTTTAATAATTTTATCAAAAATTATTGGTTATCTACAACTGTTTGATTTTCAATATATTTTTACAAATATTTTTTTTTAATTATACTACGCACAAATCAAAATTTATTTTATTTTATAGATCTGGTCTTTGGCTATCTATTAAAAATAATTTTCTTGAAATTGGAGTTTTTTTTCTATTTTTAATAATTTTATCAAAAATTATTGGTTATCTACAACTGTTTGATTTTCAATATATTTTTACAAATATTTTTTTTTAATTATACTACGAACAAATCAAAATTTATTTTATTTTATAGATCTGGTCTTTGGCTATCTATTAAAAATAATTTTCTTGAAATTGGAGTTTTTTTTCTATTTTTAATAATTTTATCAAAAATTATTGGTTATCTACAACTGTTTGATTTTCAATATATTTTTACAAATATTTTTTTTTAATTATACTACGAACAAATCAAAATTTATTTTATTTTATAGATCTGGTCTTTGGCTATCTATTAAAAATAATTTTCTTGAAATTGGAGTTTTTTTTTCTATTTTTAATAATTTTATCAAAAATTATTGGTTATCTACAACTGTTTGATTTTCAATATATTTTTACAAATATTTTTACAAATATTTTTTTTTAATTATACTACGAACAATTCAAAATTTATTTTATTTTATAGATCTGGTCTTTGGCTATCTATTAAAAATAATTTTCTTGAAATTGGAGTTTTTTTTCTATTTTTAATAATTTTATCAAAAATTATTGGTTATCTACAACTGTTTGATTTTCAATATATTTTTACAAATATTTTTTTTTAATTATACTACGAACAAATCAAAATTTATTTTATTTTATAGATCTGGTCTTTGGCTATCTATTAAAAATAATTTTCTTGAAATTGGAGTTTTTTTTCTATTTTTAATAATTTTATCAAAAATTATTGGTTATCTACAACTGTTTGATTTTCAATATATTTTTACAAATATTTTTACAAATATTTTTTTTTTATTATACTACGAACAAATCAAAATTTATTTTATTTTATAGATCTGGTCTTTGGCTATCTATTAAAAATAATTTTCTTGAAATTGGAGTTTTTTTCTATTTTTAATAATTTTATCAAAAATTATTGGTTATCTACAACTGTTTGATTTTCAATATATTTTTACAAATATTTTTTTTTAATTATACTACGAACAAATCAAAATTTATTTTATTTTATAGATCTGGTCTTTGGCTATCTATTAAAAATAATTTTCTTGAAATTGGAGTTTTTTTTCTATTTTTAATAATTTTATCAAAAATTATTGGTTATCTACAACTGTTTGATTTTCAATATATTTTTACAAATATTTTTTTTTAATTATACTACGAACAAATCAAAATTTATTTTATTTTATAGATCTGGTCTTTGGCTATCTATTAAAAATAATTTTCTTGAAATTGGAGTTTTTTTTCTATTTTTAATAATTTTATCAAAAATTATTGGTTATCTACAACTGTTTGATTTTCAATATATTTTTACAAATATTTTTTTTTAATTATACTACGAACAAATCAAAATTTATTTTATTTTATAGATCTGGTCTTTGGCTATCTATTAAAAATAATTTTCTTGAAATTGGAGTTTTTTTTCTATTTTTAATAATTTTATCAAAAATTATTGGTTATCTACAACTGTTTGATTTTCAATATATTTTTACAAATATTTTTACAAATATTTTTTTTTAATTATACTACGAACAAATCAAAATTTATTTTATTTTATAGATCTGGTCTTTGGCTATCTATTAAAAATAATTTTCTTGAAATTGGAGTTTTTTTTCTATTTTTAATAATTTTATCAAAAATTATTGGTTATCTACAACTGTTTGATTTTCAATATATTTTTACAAATATTTTTACAAATATTTTTTTTTAATTATACTACGAACAAATCAAAATTTATTTTATTTTATAGATCTGGTCTTTGGCTATCTATTAAAAATAATTTTCTTGAAATTGGAGTTTTTTTTCTATTTTTAATAATTTTATCAAAAATTATTGGTTATCTACAACTGTTTGAATTTCAATATATTTTTACAAATATTTTTTTTTAATTATACTACGAACAAATCAAAATTTATTTTATTTTATAGATCTGGTCTTTGGCTATCTATTAAAAATAATTTTCTTGAAATTGGAGTTTTTTTTTCTATTTTTAATAATTTTATCAAAAATTATTGGTTATCTACAACTGTTTGATTTTCAATATATTTTTACAAATATTTTTTTTTAATTATACTACGAACAAATCAAAATTTATTTTATTTTATAGATCTGGTCTTTGGCTATCTATTAAAAATAATTTTCTTGAAATTGGAGTTTTTTTTCTATTTTTAATAATTTTATCAAAAATTATTGGTTATCTACAACTGTTTGATTTTCAATTTATTTTTACAAATATTTTTACAAATATTTTTTTTTAATTATACTACGAACAAATCAAAATTTATTTTATTTTATAGATCTGGTCTTTGGCTATCTATTAAAAATAATTTTATTGAAATTGGAGTTTTTTTTCTATTTTTAATAATTTTATCAAAAATTATTGGTTATCTACAACTGTATGATTTTCAATATATTTTTACAAATATTTTTACAAATATTTTTTTTTAATTATACTACGAACAAATCAAAATTTATTTTATTTTATAGATCTGGTCTTTGGCTATCTATTAAAAATAATTTTCTTGAAATTGGAGTTTTTTTTCTATTTTTAATAATTTTATCAAAAATTATTGGTTATCTACAACTGTTTGATTTTCAATATATTTTTACAAATATTTTTTTTTAATTATACTACGAACAAATCAAAATTTATTTTATTTTATAGATCTGGTCTTTGGCTATCTATTAAAAATAATTTTCTTGAAATTGGAGTTTTTTTTCTATTTTTAATAATTTTATCAAAAATTATTGGTTATCTACAACTGTTTGATTTTCAATATATTTTTACAAATATTTTTTTTTAATTATACTACGAACAAATCAAAATTTATTTTATTTTATAGATCTGGTCTTTGGCTATCTATTAAAAATAATTTTCTTGAAATTGGATTTTTTTTTCTATTTTTAATAATTTTATCAAAAATTATTGGTTATCTACAACTGTTTGATTTTCAATATATTTTTACAAATATTTTTACAAATATTTTTTTTTAATTATACTACGAACAAATCAAAATTTATTTTATTTTATAGATCTGGTCTTTGGCTATCTATTAAAAATAATTTTCTTGAAATTGGAGTTTTTTTTCTATTTTTAATAATTTTATCAAAAATTATTGGTTATCTACAACTGTTTGATTTTCAATATATTTTTACAAATATTTTTACAAATATTTTTTTTTAATTATACTACGAACAAATCAAAATTTATTTTATTTTATAGATCTGGTCTTTGGCTATCTATTAAAAATAATTTTCTTGAAATTGGAGTTTTTTTTCTATTTTTAATAATTTTATCAAAAATTATTGGTTATCTACAACTGTTTGATTTTCAATATATTTTTACAAATATTTTTTTTTAATTATACTACGAACAAATCAAAATTTATTTTATTTTATAGATCTGGTCTTTGGCTATCTATTAAAAATAATTTTCTTGAAATTGGAGTTTTTTTTCTATTTTTAATAATTTTATCAAAAATTATTGGTTATCTACAACTGTTTGATTTTCAATATATTTTTACAAATATTTTTTTTAATTATACTACGAACAAATCAAAATTTATTTTATTTTATAGATCTGGTCTTTGGCTATCTATTAAAAATAATTTTCTTGAAATTGGAGTTTTTTTTCTATTTTTAATAATTTTATCAAAAATTATTGGTTATCTACAACTGTTTGATTTTCAATATATTTTTACAAATATTTTTACAAATATTTTTTTTAATTATACTACGAACAAATCAAAATTTATTTTATTTTATAGATCTGGTCTTTGGCTATCTATTAAAAATAATTTTCTTGAAATTGGAGTTTTTTTTCTATTTTTAATAATTTTATCAAAAATTATTGGTTATCTACAACTGTTTGATTTTCAATATATTTTTACAAATATTTTTTTTTAATTATACTACGAACAAATCAAAATTTATTTTATTTTATAGATCTGGTCTTTGGCTATCTATTAAAAATAATTTTCTTGAAATTGGAGTTTTTTTTCTATTTTTAATAATTTTATCAAAAATTATTGGTTATCTACAACTGTTTGATTTTCAATATATTTTTACAAATATTTTTACAAATATTTTTTTTAAATTATACTACGAACAAATCAAAATTTATTTTATTTTATAGATCTGGTCTTTGGCTATCTATTAAAAATAATTTTCTTGAAATTGGAGTTTTTTTTCTATTTTTAATAATTTTATCAAAAATTATTGGTTATCTACAACTGTTTGATTTTCAATATATTTTTACAAATATTTTTACAAATATTTTTTTTTAATTATACTACGAACAAATCAAAATTTATTTTATTTTATAGATCTGGTCTTTGGCTATCTATTAAAAATAATTTTCTTGAAATTGGAGTTTTTTTTCTATTTTTAATAATTTTATCAAAAATTATTGGTTATCTACAACTGTTTGATTTTCAATATATTTTTACAAATATTTTTTTTTAATTATACTACGAACAAATCAAAATTTATTTTATTTTATAGATCTGGTCTTTGGCTATCTATTAAAAATAATTTTCTTGAAATTGGAGTTTTTTTTCTATTTTTAATAATTTTATCAAAAATTATTGGTTATCTACAACTGTTTGATTTTCAATATATTTTTACAAATATTTTTACAAATATTTTTTTTAATTATACTACGAACAAATCAAAATTTATTTTATTTTATAGATCTGGTCTTTGGCTATCTATTAAAAGTAATTTTCTTGAAATTGGAGTGTTTTTTCTATTTTTAATAATTTTATCAAAAATTATTGGTTATCTACAACTGTTTGATTTTCAATATATTTTTACAAATATTTTTACAAATATTTTTTTTTAATTATACTACGAACAAATCAAAATTTATTTTATTTTATAGATCTGGTCTTTGGCTATCTATTAAAAATAATTTTCTTGAAATTGGAGTTTTTTTTCTATTTTTAATAATTTTATCAAAAATTATTGGTTATCTACAACTGTTTGATTTTCAATATATTTTTACAAATATTTTTACAAATATTTTTTTTTAATTATACTACGAACAAATCAAAATTTATTTTATTTTATAGATCTGGTCTTTGGCTATCTATTAAAAATAATTTTACAAATCAAAATTTATTTTATTTTATAGATCTGGTCTTTGGCTATCTATTAAAAATAATTTTCTTGAAATTGGAGTTTTTTTTCTATTTTTAATAATTTTATCAAAAATTATTGGTTATCTACAACTGTTTGATTTTCAATATATTTTTACAAATATTTTTTTTTAATTATACTACGAACAAATCAAAATTTATTTTATTTTATAGATCTGGTCTTTGGCTATCTATTAAAAATAATTTTCTTGAAATTGGAGTTTTTTTTCTATTTTTAATAATTTTATCAAAAATTATTGGTTATCTACAACTGTTTGATTTTCAATATATTTTTACAAATATTTTTTTTTAATTATACTACGAACAAATCAAAATTTATTTTATTTTATAGATCTGGTCTTTGGCTATCTATTAAAAATAATTTTCTTGAAATTGGAGTTTTTTTTCTATTTTTAATAATTTTATCAAAAATTATTGGTTATCTACAACTGTTTGATTTTCAATATATTTTTACAAATATTTTTACAAATATTTTTTTTTAATTATACTACGAACAAATCAAAATTTATTTTATTTTATAGATCTGGTCTTTGGCTATCTATTAAAAATAATTTTCTTGAAATTGGAGTTTTTTTTCTATTTTTAATAATTTTATCAAAAATTATTGGTTATCTACAACTGTTTGATTTTCAATATATTTTTACAAATATTTTTACAAATATTTTTTTTTAATTATACTACGAACAAATCAAAATTTTATTTTTTTTATAGATCTGGTCTTTGGCTATCTATTAAAAATAATTTTCTTGAAATTGGAGTTTTTTTTCTATTATTAATAATTTTATCAAAAATTATTGGTTATCTACAACTGTTTGATTTTCAATATATTTTTACAAATATTTTTTTTAATTATACTACGAACAAATCAAAATTTATTTTATTTTATAGATCTGGTCTTTGGCTATCTATTAAAAATAATTTTCTTGAAATTGGAGTTTTTTTTTCTATTTTTAATAATTTTATCAAAAATTATTGGTTATCTACAACTGTTTGATTTTCAATATATTTTTACAAATATTTTTTTTTAATTATGCTACGAACAAATCAAAATTTATTTTATTTTATAGATCTGGTCTTTGGCTATCTATTAAAAATAATTTTCTTGAAATTGGAGTTTTTTTTCTATTTTTAATAATTTTATCAAAAATTATTGGTTATCTACAACTGTTTGATTTTCAATATATTTTTACAAATATTTTTACAAATATTTTTTTTAATTATACTACGAACAAATCAAAATTTATTATTTTTTTTTTCTATTTTTAATAATTTTATCAAAAATTATTGGTTATCTACAACTGTTTGATTTTCAATATATTTTTACAAATATTTTTACAAATATTTTTTTTTAATTATACTACGAACAAATCAAAATTTATTTTATTTTATAGATCTGGTCTTTGGCTATCTATTAAAAATAATTTTCTTGAAATTGGAGTTTTTTTTCTATTTTTAATAATTTTATCAAAAATTATTGGTTATCTACAACTGTTTGATTTTCAATATATTTTTACAAATATTTTTACAAATATTTTTTTTTAATTATACTACGAACAAATCAAAATTTATTTTATTTTATAGATCTGGTCTTTGGCTATCTATTAAAAATAATTTTCTTGAAATTGGAGTTTTTTTTCTATTTTTAATAATTTTATCAAAAATTATTGGTTATCTACAACTGTTTGATTTTCAATATATTTTTACAAATATTTTTACAAATATTTTTTTTTAATTATACTACGAACAAATCAAAATTTATTTTATTTTATAGATCTGGTCTTTGGCTATCTATTAAAAATAATTTTCTTGAAATTGGAGTTTTTTTTTCTATTTTTAATAATTTTATCAAAAATTATTGGTTATCTACAACTGTTTGATTTTCAATATATTTTTACAAATATTTTTACAAATATTTTTTTTTAATTATACTACGAACAAATCAAAATTTATTTTATTTTATAGTTCTGGTCTTTGGCTATCTATTAAAAATAATTTTCTTGAAATTGGAGTTTTTTTTTCTATTTTTAATAATTTTATCAAAAATTATTGGTTATCTACAACTGTTTGATTTTCAATATATTTTTACAAATATTTTTACAAATATTTTTTTTTAATTATACTACGAACAAATCAAAATTTATTTTATTTTATAGATCTGGTTTTTGGCTATCTATTAAAAATAATTTTCTTGAAATTGGAGTTTTTTTTCTATTTTTAATAATTTTATCAAAAATTATTGGTTATCTACAACTTTTTGATTTTCAATATATTTTTACAAATATTTTTACAAATATTTTTTTTAATTATACTACGAACAAATCAAAATTTATTTTATTTTATAGATCTGGTCTTTGGCTATCTATTAAAAATAATTTTCTTGAAATTGGAGTTTTTTTTCTATTTTTAATAATTTTATCAAAAATTATTGGTTATCTACAACTGTTTGATTTTCAATATATTTTTACAAATATTTTTACAAATATTTTTTTTTAATTATACTACGAACAAATCAAAATTTATTTAATTTTATAGATCTGGTCTTTGGCTATCTATTAAAAATAATTTTCTTGAAATTGGAGTTTTTTTTCTATTTTTAATAATTTTATCAAAAATTATTGGTTATCTACAACTGTTTGATTTTCAATATATTTTTACAAATATTTTTTTTTAATTATACTACGAACAAATCAAAATTTATTTTATTTTATAGATCTGGTCTTTGGCTATCTATTAAAAATAATTTTCTTGAAATTGGAGTTTTTTTTTCTATTTTTAATAATTTTATCAAAAATTATTGGTTATCTACAACTGTTTGATTTTCAATATATTTTTACAAATATTTTTACAAATATTTTTTTTTAATTATACTACGAACAAATCAAAATTTATTTTATTTTATAGATCTGGTCTTTGGCTATCTATTAAAAATAATTTTCTTGAAATTGGAGTTTTTTTTCTATTTTTAATAATTTTATCAAAAATTATTGGTTATCTACAACTGTTTGATTTTCAATATATTTTTACAAATATTTTTACAAATATTTTTTTTTAATTATACTACGAACAAATCAAAATTTATTTTATTTTATAGATCTGGTCTTTGGCTATCTATTAAAAATAATTTTCTTGAAATTGGAGTTTTTTTTCTATTTTTAATAATTTTATCAAAAATTATTGGTTATCTACAACTGTTTGATTTTCAATATATTTTTACAAATATTTTTTTTTAATTATACTACGAACAAATCAAAATTTATTTTATTTTATAGATCTGGTCTTTGGCTATCTATTAAAAATAATTTTCTTGAAATTGGAGTTTTTTTTCTATTTTTAATAATTTTATCAAAAATTATTGGTTATCTACAACTGTTTGATTTTCAATATATTTTTACAAATATTTTTTTTTAATTATACTACGAACAAATCAAAATTTATTTTATTTTATAGATCTGGTCTTTGGCTATCTATTAAAAATAATTTTCTTGAAATTGGAGTTTTTTTTCTATTTTTAATAATTTTATCAAAAATTATTGGTTATCTACAACTGTTTGATTTTCAATATATTTTTACAAATATTTTTACAAATATTTTTTTTAATTATACTACGAACAAATCAAAATTTATTTTATTTTATAGATCTGGTCTTTGGCTATCTATTAAAAATAATTTTCTTGAAATTGGAGTTTTTTTTCTATTTTTAATAATTTTATCAAAAATTATTGGTTATCTACAACTGTTTGATTTTCAATATATTTTTACAAATATTTTTACAAATATTTTTTTTTAATTATACTACGAACAAATCAAAATTTATTTTATTTTATAGATCTGGTCTTTGGCTATCTATTAAAAATAATTTTCTTGAAATTGGAGTTTTTTTTCTATTTTTAATAATTTTATCAAAAATTATTGGTTATCTACAACTGTTTGATTTTCAATATATTTTTACAAATATTTTTACAAATATTTTTTTTAATTATACTACGAACAAATCAAAATTTATTATTTTTTTTTTCTATTTTTAATAATTTTATCAAAAATTATTGGTTATCTACAACTGTTTGATTTTCAATATATTTTTACAAATATTTTTACAAATATTTTTTTTTAATTATACTACGAACAAATCAAAATTTATTTTATTTTATAGATCTGGTCTTTGGCTATCTATTAAAAATAATTTTCTTGAAATTGGAGTTTTTTTTCTATTTTTAATAATTTTATCAAAAATTATTGGTTATCTACAACTGTTTGATTTTCAATATATTTTTACAAATATTTTTACAAATATTTTTTTTTAATTATACTACGAACAAATCAAAATTTATTTTATTTTATAGATCTGGTCTTTGGCTATCTATTAAAAATAATTTTCTTGAAATTGGAGTTTTTTTTCTATTTTTAATAATTTTATCAAAAATTATTGGTTATCTACAACTGTTTGATTTTCAATATATTTTTACAAATATTTTTTTTTAATTATACTACGAACAAATCAAAATTTATTTTATTTTATAGATCTGGTCTTTGGCTATCTATTAAAAATAATTTTCTTGAAATTGGAGTTTTTTTTATATTTTTAATAATTTTATCAAAAATTATTGGTTATCTACAACTGTTTGATTTTCAATATATTTTTACAAATATTTTTTTTTAATTATACTACGAACAAATCAAAATTTATTTTATTTTATAGATCTGGTCTTTGGCTATCTATTAAAAATAATTTTCTTGAAATTGGAGTTTTTTTTCTATTTTTAATATTTTTATCAAAAATTATTGGTTATCTACAACTGTTTGATTTTCAATATATTTTTACAAATATTTTTACAAATATTTTTTTTTATTATACTACGAACAAATCAAAATTTATTTTATTTTATAGATCTGGTCTTTGGCTATCTATTAAAAATAATTTTCTTGAAATTGGAGTTTTTTTTCTATTTTTAATAATTTTATCAAAAATTATTGGTTATCTACAACTGTTTGATTTTCAATATATTTTTACAAATATTTTTACAAATATTTTTTTTTAATTATACTACGAACAAATCAAAATTTATTTTATTTTATAGATCTGGTCTTTGGCTATCTATTAAAAATAATTTTCTTGAAATTGGAGTTTTTTTTCTATTTTTAATAATTTTATCAAAAATTATTGGTTATCTACAACTGTTTGATTTTCAATATATTTTTACAAATATTTTAACAAATATTTTTTTTTAATTATACTACGAACAAATCAAAATTTATTTTATTTTATAGATCTGGTCTTTGGCTATCTATTAAAAATAATTTTCTTGAAATTGGAGTTTTTTTTCTATTTTTAATAATTTTATCAAAAATTATTGGTTATCTACAACTGTTTGATTTTCAATATATTTTTACAAATATTTTTACAAATATTTTTTTTTAATTATACTACGAACAAATCAAAATTTATTTTATTTTATAGATCTGGTCTTTGGCTATCTATTAAAAATAATTTTCTTGAAATTGGAGTTTTTTTTCTATTTTTAATAATTTTATCAAAAATTATTGGTTATCTACAACTGTTTGATTTTCAATATATTTTTACAAATATTTTTTTTTTAATTATACTACGAACAAATCAAAATTTATTTTATTTTATAGATCTGGTCTTTGGCTATCTATTAAAAATAATTTTCTTGAAATTGGAGTTTTTTTTCTATTTTTAATAATTTTATCAAAAATTATTGGTTATCTACAACTGTTTGATTTTCAATATATTTTAACAAATATTTTTTTTTAATTATACTACGAACAAATCAAAATTTATTTTATTTTATAGATCTGGTCTTTGGCTATCTATTAAAAATAATTTTCTTGAAATTGGAGTTTTTTTTCTATTTTTAATAATTTTTTCAAAAATTATTGGTTATCTACAACTGTTTGATTTTCAATATATTTTTACAAATATTTTTACAAATATTTTTTTTTAATTATACTACGAACAAATCAAAATTTATTTTATTTTATAGATCTGGTCTTTGGCTATCTATTAAAAATAATTTTCTTGAAATTGGAGTTTTTTTTCTATTTTTAATAATTTTATCAAAAATTATTGGTTATCTACAACTGTTTGATTTTCAATATATTTTTACAAATATTTTTACAAATATTTTTTTTTAATTATACTACGAACAAATCAAAATTTATTTTATTTTATAGATCTGGTCTTTGGCTATATATTAAAAATAATTTTCTTGAAATTGGAGTTTTTTTTCTATTTTTAATAATTTTATCAAAAATTATTGGTTATCTACAACTGTTTGATTTTCAATATATTTTTACAAATATTTTTTTTTAATTATACTACGAACAAATCAAAATTTATTTTATTTTATAGATCTGGTCTTTGGCTATCTATTAAAAATAATTTTCTTGAAATTAGAGTTTTTTTTCTATTTTTAATAATTTTATCAAAAATTATTGGTTATCTACAACTGTTTGATTTTCAATATATTTTTACAAATATTTTTACAAATATTTTTTTTTAATTATACTACGAACAAATCAAAATTTATTTTATTTTATAGATCTGGTCTTTGGCTATCTATTAAAAATAATTTTCTTGAAATTGGAGTTTTTTTTCTATTTTTAATAATTTTATCAAAAATTATTGGTTATCTACAACTGTTTGATTTTCAATATATTTTTACAAATATTTTTACAAATATTTTTTTTTAATTATACTACGAACAAATCAAAATTTATTTTATTTTATAGATCTGGTCTTTGGCTATCTATTAAAAATAATTTTCTTGAAATTGGAGTTTTTTTTCTATTTTTAATAATTTTATCAAAAATTATTGGTTATCTACAACTGTTTGATTTTCAATATATTTTTACAAATATTTTTTTTTAATTATACTACGAACAAATCAAAATTTATTTTATTTTATAGATCTGGTCTTTGGCTATCTATTAAAAATAATTTTCTTGAAATTGGAGTTTTTTTTCTATTTTTAATAATTTTATCAAAAATTATTGGTTATCTACAACTGTTTGATTTTCAATATATTTTTACAAATATTTTTACAAATATTTTTTTTAATTATACTACGAACAAATCAAAATTTATTTTATTTTATAGATCTGGTCTTTGGCTATCTATTAAAAATAATTTTCTTGAAATTGGAGTTTTTTTTCTATTTTTAATAATTTTATCAAAAATTATTGGTTATCTACAACTGTTTGATTTTCAATATATTTTTACAAATATTTTTACAAATATTTTTTTTTAATTATACTACGAACAAATCAAAATTTATTTTATTTTATAGATCTGGTCTTTGGCTATCTATTAAAAATAATTTTCTTGAAATTGGAGTTTTTTTTCTATTTTTAATAATTTTATCAAAAATTATTGGTTATCTACAACTGTTTGATTTTCAATATATTTTTACAAATATTTTTACAAATATTTTTTTTAATTATACTACGAACAAATCAAAATTTATTATTTTTTTTTCTATTTTTAATAATTTTATCAAAAATTATTGGTTATCTACAACTGTTTGATTTTCAATATATTTTTACAAATATTTTTACAAATATTTTTTTTTAATTATACTACGAACAAATCAAAATTTATTTTATTTTATAGATCTGGTCTTTGGCTATCTATTAAAAATAATTTTCTTGAAATTGGAGTTTTTTTTCTATTTTTAATAATTTTATCAAAAATTATTGGTTATCTACAACTGTTTGATTTTCAATATATTTTTACAAATATTTTTACAAATATTTTTTTTTAATTATACTACGAACAAATCAAAATTTATTTTATTTTATAGATCTGGTCTTTGGCTATCTATTAAAAATAATTTTCTTGAAATTGGAGTTTTTTTTCTATTTTTAATAATTTTATCAAAAATTATTGGTTATCTACAACTGTTTGATTTTCAATATATTTTTACAAATATTTTTTTTTAATTATACTACGAACAAATCAAAATTTATTTTATTTTATAGATCTGGTCTTTGGCTATCTATTAAAAATAATTTTTTTGAAATTGGAGTTTTTTTTCTATTTTTAATAATTTTATCAAAAATTATTGGTTATCTACAACTGTTTGATTTTCAATATATTTTTACAAATATTTTTACAAATATTTTTTTTTAATTATACTACGAACAAATCAAAATTTATTTAATTTTATAGATCTGGTCTTTGGCTATCTATTAAAAATAATTTTCTTGAAATTGGAGTTTTTTTTCTATTTTTAATAATTTTATCAAAAATTATTGGTTATCTACAACTGTTTGATTTTCAATATATTTTTACAAATATTTTAACAAATATTTTTTTTTAATTATACTACGAACAAATCAAAATTTATTTTATTTTATAGATCTGGTCTTTGGCTATCTATTAAAAATAATTTTCTTGAAATTGGAGTTTTTTTTCTATTTTTAATAATTTTATCAAAAATTATTGGTTATCTACAACTGTTTGATTTTCAATATATTTTTACAAATATTTTTACAAATATTTTTTTTTAATTATACTAGAACAAATCAAAATTTATTTTATTTTATAGATCTGGTCTTTGGCTATCTATTAAAAATAATTTTCTTGAAATTGGAGTTTTTTTTCTATTTTTAATAATTTTATCAAAAATTATTGGTTATCTACAACTGTTTGATTTTCAATATATTTTTACAAATATTTTTTTTTAATTATACTACGAACAAATCAAAATTTATTTTATTTTATAGATCTGGTCTTTGGCTATCTATTAAAAATAATTTTCTTGAAATTGGAGTTATTTTTCTATTTTTAATAATTTTATCAAAAATTATTGGTTATCTACAACTGTTTGATTTTCAATATATTTTAACAAATATTTTTTTTTAATTATACTACGAACAAATCAAAATTTATTTTATTTTATAGATCTGGTCTTTGGCTATCTATTAAAAATAATTTTCTTGAAATTGGAGTTTTTTTTCTATTTTTAATAATTTTATCAAAAATTATTGGTTATCTACAACTGTTTGATTTTCAATATATTTTTACAAATATTTTTACAAATATTTTTTTTTAATTATACTACGAACAAATCAAAATTTATTTTCTTTTATAGATCTGGTCTTTGGCTATCTATTAAAAATAATTTTCTTGAAATTGGAGTTTTTTTTCTATTTTTAATAATTTTATCAAAAATTATTGGTTATCTACAACTGTTTGATTTTCAATATATTTTTACAAATATTTTTACAAATATTTTTTTTTAATTATACTACGAACAAATCAAAATTTATTTTATTTTATAGATCTGGTCTTTGGCTATATATTAAAAATAATTTTCTTGAAATTGGAGTTTTTTTTCTATTTTTAATAATTTTATCAAAAATTATTGGTTATCTACAACTGTTTGATTTTCAATATATTTTTACAAATATTTTTTTTTAATTATACTACGAACAAATCAAAATTTATTTTATTTTATAGATCTGGTCTTTGGCTATCTATTAAAAATAATTTTCTTGAAATTAGAGTTTTTTTTCTATTTTTAATAATTTTATCAAAAATTATTGGTTATCTACAACTGTTTGATTTTCAATATATTTTTACAAATATTTTTTTTTAATTATACTACGAACAAATCAAAATTTATTTTATTTTATAGATCTGGTCTTTGGCTATCTATTAAAAATAATTTTCTTGAAATTGGAGTTTTTTTTCTATTTTTAATAATTTTATCAAAAATTATTGGTTATCTACAACTGTTTGATTTTCAATATATTTTTACAAATATTTTTTTTTAATTATACTACGAACAAATCAAAATTTATTTTATTTTATAGATCTGGTCTTTGGCTATCTATTAAAAATAATTTTCTTGAAATTGGAGTTTTTTTTCTATTTTTAATAATTTTATCAAAAATTATTGGTTATCTACAACTGTTTGATTTTCAATATATTTTTACAAATATTTTTTTTTAATTATACTACGAACAAATTAAAATGTATTTTATTTTATAGATCTGGTCTTTGGCTATCTATTAAAAATAATTTTCTTGAAATTGGAGTTTTTTTTCTATTTTTAATAATTTTATCAAAAATTATTGGTTATCTACAACTGTTTGATTTTCAATATATTTTTACAAATATTTTTTTTAATTATACTACGAACAAATCAAAATTTATTTTATTTTATAGATCTGGTCTTTGGCTATCTATTAAAAATAATTTTCTTGAAATTGGAGTTTTTTTTCTATTTTTAATAATTTTATCAAAAATTATTGGTTATCTACAACTGTTTGATTTTCAATATATTTTTACAAATATTTTTTTTTAATTATACTACGAACAAATCAAAATTTATTTTATTTTATAGATCTGGTCTTTGGCTATCTATTAAAAATAATTTTCTTGAAATTGGAGTTTTTTTTCTATTTTTAATAATTTTATCAAAAATTATTGGTTATCTACAACTGTTTGATTTTCAATATATTTTTACAAATATTTTTTTTTAATTATACTACGAACAAATCAAAATTTATTTTATTTTATAGATCTGGTCTTTGGCTATCTATTAAAAATAATTTTCTTGAAATTGGAGTTTTTTTTCTATTTTTAATAATTTTATCAAAAATTATTGGTTATCTACAACTGTTTGATTTTCAATATATTTTTACAAATATTTTTACAAATATTTTTTTTTAATTATACTACGAACAAATCAAAATTTATTTTATTTTATAGATCTGGTCTTTGGCTATCTATTAAAAATAATTTTCTTGAAATTGGAGTTTTTTTTCTATTTTTAATAATTTTATCAAAAATTATTGGTTATCTACAACTGTTTGATTTTCAATATATTTTTACAAATATTTTTACAAATATTTTTTTTTAATTATACTACGAACAAATCAAAATTTATTTTATTTTATAGATCTGGTCTTTGGCTATCTATTAAAAATAATTTTCTTGAAATTGGAGTTTTTTTTCTATTTTTAATAATTTTATCAAAAATTATTGGTTATCTACAACTGTTTGATTTTCAATATATTTTTACAAATATTTTTTTTTAATTATACTACGAACAAATCAAAATTTATTTTATTTTATAGATCTGGTCTTTGGCTATCTATTAAAAATAATTTTCTTGAAATTGGAGTTTTTTTTCTATTTTTAATAATTTTATCAAAAATTATTGGTTATCTACAACTGTTTGATTTTCAATATATTTTTACAAATATTTTTACAAATATTTTTTTTTAATTATACTACGAACAAATCAAAATTTATTTTATTTTATAGATCTGGTCTTTGGCTATCTATTAAAAATAATTTTCTTGAAATTGGAGTTTTTTTTCTATTTTTAATAATTTTATCAAAAATTATTGGTAAATACAACTGTTTGATTTTCAATATATTTTTACAAATATTTTTACAAATATTTTTTTTTAATTATACTACGAACAAATCAAAATTTATTTTATTTTATAGATCTGGTCTTTGGCTATCTATTAAAAATAATTTTCTTGAAATTGGAGTTTTTTTTCTATTTTTAATAATTTTATCAAAAATTATTGGTTATCTACAACTGTTTGATTTTCAATATATTTTTACAAATATTTTTACAAATATTTTTTTTTAATTATACTACGAACAAATCAAAATTTATTTTATTTTATAGATCTGGTCTTTGGCTATCTATTAAAAATAATTTTCTTGAAATTGGAGTTTTTTTTCTATTTTTAATAATTTTATCAAAAATTATTGGTTATCTACAACTGTTTGATTTTCAATATATTTTTACAAATATTTTTTTTTAATTATACTACGAACAAATCAAAATTTATTTTATTTTATAGATCTGGTCTTTGGCTATCTATTAAAAATAATTTTCTTGAAATTGGAGTTTTTTTTCTATTTTTAATAATTTTATCAAAAATTATTGGTTATCTACAACTGTTTGATTTTCAATATATTTTTACAAATATTTTTTTTAATTATACTACGAACAAATCAAAATTTATTTTATTTTATAGATCTGGTCTTTGGCTATCTATTAAAAATAATTTTCTTGAAATTGGAGTTTTTTTTCTATTTTTAATAATTTTATCAAAAATTATTGGTTATCTACAACTGTTTGATTTTCAATATATTTTTACAAATATTTTTTTTTAATTATACTACGAACAAATCAAAATTTATTTTATTTTATAGATCTGGTCTTTGGCTATCTATTAAAAATAATTTTCTTGAAATTGGAGTTTTTTTTCTATTTTTAATAATTTTATCAAAAATTATTGGTTATCTACAACTGTTTGATTTTCAATATATTTTTACAAATATTTTTTTTTAATTATACTACGAACAAATCAAAATTTATTTTATTTTATAGATCTGGTCTTTGGCTATCTATTAAAATAATTTTCTTGAAATTGGAGTTTTTTTTCTATTTTTAATAATTTTATCAAAAATTATTGGTTATCTACAACTGTTTGATTTTCAATATATTTTTACAAATATTTTTTTTTAATTATACTACGAACAAATCAAAATTTATTTTATTTTATAGATCTGGTCTTTGGCTATCTATTAAAAATAATTTTCTTGAAATTGGAGTTTTTTTTCTATTTTTAATAATTTTATCAAAAATTATTGGTTATCTACAACTGTTTGATTTTCAATATATTTTTACAAATATTTTTTTTTAATTATACTACGAACAAATCAAAATTTATTTTATTTTATAGATCTGGTCTTTGGCTATCTATTAAAAATAATTTTCTTGAAATTGGAGTTTTTTTTCTATTTTTAATAATTTTATCAAAAATTATTGGTTATCTACAACTGTTTGATTTTCAATATATTTTTACAAATATTTTTACAAATATTTTTTTTTAATTATACTACGAACAAATCAAAATTTATTTTATTTTATAGATCTGGTCTTTGGCTATCTAATAAAAATAATTTTCTTGAAATTGGAGTTTTTTTTTCTATTTTTAATAATTTTATCAAAAATTATTGGTTATCTACAACTGTTTGATTTTCAATATATTTTTACAAATATTTTTACAAATATTTTTTTTTAATTATACTACGAACAAATCAAAATTTATTTTATTTTATAGATCTGGTCTTTGGCTATCTATTAAAAATAATTTTCTTGAAATTGGAGTTTTTTTTCTATTTTTAATAATTTTATCAAAAATTATTGGTTATCTACAACTGTTTGATTTTCAATATATTTTTACAAATATTTTTACAAATATTTTTACAAATATTTTTTTTTAATTATACTACGAACAAATCAAAATTTATTTTATTTTATAGATCTGGTCTTTGGCTATCTATTAAAAATAATTTTCTTGAAATTGGAGTTTTTTTTCTATTTTTAATAATTTTATCAAAAATTATTGGTTATCTACAACTGTTTGATTTTCAATATATTTTTACAAATATTTTTTTTTAATTATACTACGAACAAATCAAAATTTATTTTATTTTATAGATCTGGTCTTTGGCTATCTATTAAAAATAATTTTCTTGAAATTGGAGTTTTTTTTCTATTTTTAATAATTTTATCAAAAATTATTGGTTATCAGCAACTGTTTGATTTTCAATATATTTTTACAAATATTTTTACAAATATTTTTTTTTAATTATACTACGAACAAATCAAAATTTATTTTATTTTATAGATCTGGTCTTTGGCTATCTATTAAAAATAATTTTCTTGAAATTGGAGTTTTTTTTTCTATTTTTAATAATTTTATCAAAAATTATTGGTTATCTACAACTGTTTGATTTTCAATATATTTTTACAAATATTTTTACAAATATTTTTTTTTAATTATACTACGAACAAATCAAAATTTATTTTATTTTATAGATCTGGTCTTTGGCTATCTATTAAAAATAATTTTCTTGAAATTGGAGTTTTTTTTCTATTTTTAATAATTTTATCAAAAATTATTGGTTATCTACAACTGTTTGATTTTCAATATATTTTTACAAATATTTTTACAAATATTTTTTTTTAATTATACTACGAACAAATCAAAATTTATTTTATTTTATAGATCTGGTCTTTGGCTATCTATTAAAAATAATTTTCTTGAAATTGGAGTTTTTTTTCTATTTTTAATAATTTTATCAAAAATTATTGGTTATCTACAACTGTTTGATTTTCAATATATTTTTACAAATATTTTTTTTTAATTATACTACGAACAAATCAAAATTTATTTTATTTTATAGATCTGGTCTTTGGCTATCTATTAAAAATAATTTTCTTGAAATTGGAGTTTTTTTTCTATTTTTAATAATTTTATCAAAAATTATTGGTTATCTACAACTGTTTGATTTTCAATATATTTTTACAAATATTTTTACAAATATTTTTTTTTAATTATACTACGAACAAATCAAAATTTATTTTATTTTATAGATCTGGTCTTTGGCTATTAAAAATAATTTTCTTGAAATTGGAGTTTTTTTTCTATTTTTAATAATTTTATCAAAAATTATTGGTTATCTACAACTGTTTGATTTTCAATATATTTTTACAAATATTTTTACAAATATTTTTTTTTAATTATACTACGAACAAATCAAAATTTATTTTATTTTATAGATCTGGTCTTTGGCTATCTATTAAAAATAATTTTCTTGAAATTGGAGTTTTTTTTCTATTTTTAATAATTTTATCAAAAATTATTGGTTATCTACAACTGTTTGATTTTCAATATATTTTTACAAATATTTTTACAAATATCAAAAATTATTGGTTATCTACAACTGTTTGATTTTCAATATATTTTTACAAATATTTTTTTTTAATTATACTACGAACAAATCAAAATTTATTTTATTTTATAGATCTGGTCTTTGGCTATCTATTAAAAATAATTTTCTTGAAATTGGAGTTTTTTTTCTATTTTTAATAATTTTATCAAAAATTATTGGTTATCTACAACTGTTTGATTTTCAATATATTTTTACAAATATTTTTTTTTAATTATACTACGAACAAATCAAAATTTATTTTATTTTATAGATCTGGTCTTTGGCTATCTATTAAAAATAATTTTCTTGAAATTGGAGTTTTTTTTCTATTTTTAATAATTTTATCAAAAATTATTGGTTATCTACAACTGTTTGATTTTCAATATATTTTTACAAATATTTTTACAAATATTTTTTTTTAATTATACTACGAACAAATCAAAATTTATTTTATTTTATAGATCTGGTCTTTGGCTATCTAATAAAAATAATTTTCTTGAAATTGGAGTTTTTTTTTCTATTTTTAATAATTTTATCAAAAATTATTGGTTATCTACAACTGTTTGATTTTCAATATATTTTTACAAATATTTTTACAAATATTTTTTTTTAATTATACTACGAACAAATCAAAATTTATTTTATTTTATAGATCTGGTCTTTGGCTATCTATTAAAAATAATTTTCTTGAAATTGGAGTTTTTTTTCTATTTTTAATAATTTTATCAAAAATTATTGGTTATCTACAACTGTTTGATTTTCAATATATTTTTACAAATATTTTTACAAATATTTTTACAAATATTTTTTTTTAATTATACTACGAACAAATCAAAATTTATTTTATTTTATAGATCTGGTCTTTGGCTATCTATTAAAAATAATTTTCTTGAAATTGGAGTTTTTTTTCTATTTTTAATAATTTTATCAAAAATTATTGGTTATCTACAACTGTTTGATTTTCAATATATTTTTACAAATATTTTTTTTTAATTATACTACGAACAAATCAAAATTTATTTTATTTTATAGATCTGGTCTTTGGCTATCTATTAAAAATAATTTTCTTGAAATTGGAGTTTTTTTTCTATTTTTAATAATTTTATCAAAAATTATTGGTTATCAGCAACTGTTTGATTTTCAATATATTTTTAAAAATATTTTTACAAATATTTTTTTTTAATTATACTACGAACAAATCAAAATTTATTTTATTTTATAGATCTGGTCTTTGGCTATCTATTAAAAATAATTTTCTTGAAATTGGAGTTTTTTTTTCTATTTTTAATAATTTTATCAAAAATTATTGGTTATCTACAACTGTTTGATTTTCAATATATTTTTACAAATATTTTTTTTTAATTATACTACGAACAAATCAAAATTTATTTTATTTTATAGATCTGGTCTTTGGCTATCTATTAAAAATAATTTTCTTGAAATTGGAGTTTTTTTTCTATTTTTAATAATTTTATCAAAAATTATTGGTTATCTACAACTGTTTGATTTTCAATATATTTTTACAAATATTTTTACAAATATTTTTTTTTAATTATACTACGAACAAATCAAAATTTATTTTATTTTATAGATCTGGTCTTTGGCTATCTATTAAAAATAATTTTCTTGAAATTGGAGTTTTTTTTCTATTTTTAATAATTTTATCAAAAATTATTGGTTATCTACAACTGTTTGATTTTCAATATATTTTTACAAATATTTTTTTTTAATTATACTACGAACAAATCAAAATTTATTTTATTTTATAGATCTGGTCTTTGGCTATCTATTAAAAATAATTTTCTTGAAATTGGAGTTTTTTTTCTATTTTTAATAATTTTATCAAAAATTATTGGTTATCTACAACTGTTTGATTTTCAATATATTTTTACAAATATTTTTACAAATATTTTTTTTTAATTATACTACGAACAAATCAAAATTTATTTTATTTTATAGATCTGGTCTTTGGCTATTAAAAATAATTTTCTTGAAATTGGAGTTTTTTTTCTATTTTTAATAATTTTATCAAAAATTATTGGTTATCTACAACTGTTTGATTTTCAATATATTTTTACAAATATTTTTACAAATATTTTTTTTTAATTATACTACGAACAAATCAAAATTTATTTTATTTTATAGATCTGGTCTTTGGCTATCTATTAAAAATAATTTTCTTGAAATTGGAGTTTTTTTTCTATTTTTAATAATTTTATCAAAAATTATTGGTTATCTACAACTGTTTGATTTTCAATATATTTTTACAAATATTTTTACAAATATTTTTTTTTAATTATACTACGAACAAATCAAAATTTATTTTATTTTATAGATCTGGTCTTTGGCTATCTATTAAAAATAATTTTCTTGAAATTGGAGTTTTTTTTCTATTTTTAATAATTTTATCAAAAATTATTGGTTATCTACAACTGTTTGATTTTCAATATATTTTTACAAATATTTTTTTTTAATTATACTACGAACAAATCAAAATTTATTTTATTTTATAGATCTGGTCTTTGGCTATCTATTAAAAATAATTTTCTTGAAATTGGAGTTTTTTTTCTATTTTTAATAATTTTATAAAAAATTATTGGTTATCTACAACTGTTTGATTTTCAATATATTTTTACAAATATTTTTACAAATATTTTTACAAATATTTTTTTTTAATTATACTACGAACAAATCAAAATTTATTTAATTTTATAGATCTGGTCTTTGGCTATCTATTAAAAATAATTTTCTTGAAATTGGAGTTTTTTTTCTATTTTTAATAATTTTATCAAAAATTATTGGTTATCTACAACTGTTTGATTTTCAATATATTTTTACAAATATTTTTTTTTAATTATACTACGAACAAATCAAAATTTATTTTATTTTATAGATCTGGTCTTTGGCTATCTATTAAAAATAATTTTCTTGAAATTGGAGTTTTTTTTCTATTTTTAATAATTTTATCAAAAATTATTGGTTATCTACAACTGTTTGATTTTCAATATATTTTTACAAATATTTTTACAAATATTTTTTTTTAATTATACTACGAACAAATCAAAATTTATTTTATTTTATAGATCTGGTCTTTGGCTATCTATTAAAAATAATTTTCTTGAAATTGGAGTTTTTTTTCTATTTTTAATAATTTTATCAAAAATTATTGGTTATCTACAACTGTTTGATTTTCAATATATTTTTACAAATATTTTTACAAATATTTTTTTTTAATTATACTACGAACAAATCAAAATTTATTTTATTTTATAGATCTGGTCTTTGGCTATCTATTAAAAATAATTTTCTTGAAATTGGAGTTTTTTTTCTATTTTTAATAATTTTATCAAAAATTATTGGTTATCTACAACTGTTTGATTTTCAATATATTTTTACAAATATTTTTACAAATATTTTTTTTTAATTATACTACGAACAAATCAAAATTTATTTTATTTTATAGATCTGGTCTTTGGTTATCTATTAAAAATAATTTTCTTGAAATTGGAGTTTTTTTTCTATTTTTAATAATTTTATCAAAAATTATTGGTTATCTACAACTGTTTGATTTTCAATATATTTTTACAAATATTTTTACAAATATTTTTTTTTAATTATACTACGAACAAATCAAAATTTATTTTATTTTATAGATCTGGTCTTTGGCTATCTATTAAAAATAATTTTCTTGAAATTGGAGTTTTTTTTCTATTTTTAATAATTTTATCAAAAATTATTGGTTATCTACAACTGTTTGATTTTCAATATATTTTTACAAATATTTTTTTTTAATTATACTACGAACAAATCAAAATTTATTTTATTTTATAGATCTGGTCTTTGGCTATCTATTAAAAATAATTTTCTTGAAATTGGAGTTTTTTTTCTATTTTTAATAATTTTATCAAAAATTATTGGTTATCTACAACTGTTTGATTTTCAATATATTTTTACAAATATTTTTACAAATATTTTTTTTTAATTATACTACGAACAAATCAAAATTTATTTTATTTTATAGATCTGGTCTTTGGCTATCTATTAAAAATAATTTTCTTGAAATTGGAGTTTTTTTCTATTTTTAATAATTTTATCAAAAATTATTGGTTATCTACAACTGTTTGATTTTCAATATATTTTTACAAATATTTTTACAAATATTTTTTTTTAATTATACTACGAACAAATCAAAATTTATTTTATTTTATAGATCTGGTCTTTGGCTATCTACTAAAAATAATTTTCTTGAAATTGGAGTTTTTTTCTATTTTTAATAATTTTATCAAAAATTATTGGTTATCTACAACTGTTTGATTTTCAATATATTTTTACAAATATTTTTTTTTAATTATACTACGAACAAATCAAAATTTATTTTATTTTATAGATCTGGTCTTTGGCTATCTATTAAAAATAATTTTCTTGAAATTGGAGTTTTTTTCTATTTTTAATAATTTTATCAAAAATTATTGGTTATCTACAACTGTTTGATTTTCAATATATTTTTACAAATATTTTTACAAATATTTTTTTTTAATTATACTACGAACAAATCAAAATTTATTTTATTTTATAGATCTGGTCTTTGGCTATCTATTAAAAATAATTTTCTTGAAATTGGAGTTTTTTTTTCTATTTTTAATAATTTTATCAAAAATTATTGGTTATCTACAACTGTTTGATTTTCAATATATTTTTACAAATATTTTTACAAATATTTTTTTTTAATTATACTACGAACAAATCAAAATTTATTTTATTTTATAGATCTGGTCTTTGGCTATCTATTAAAAATAATTTTCTTGAAATTGGAGTTTTTTTTCTATTTTTAATAATTTTATCAAAAATTATTGGTTATCTACAACTGTTTGATTTTCAATATATTTTTACAAATATTTTTTTTTAATTATACTACGAACAAATCAAAATTTATTTTATTTTATAGATCTGGTCTTTGGCTATCTATTAAAAATAATTTTCTTGAAATTGGAGTTTTTTTCTATTTTTAATAATTTTATCAAAAATTATTGGTTATCTACAACTGTTTGATTTTCAATATATTTTTACAAATATTTTTACAAATATTTTTTTTTAATTATACTACGAACAAATCAAAATTTATTTTATTTTATAGATCTGGTCTTTGGCTATCTATTAAAAATAATTTTCTTGAAATTGGAGTTTTTTTTCTATTTTTAATAATTTTATCAAAAATTATTGGTTATCTACAACTGTTTGATTTTCAATATATTTTTACAAATATTTTTTTTTAATTATACTACGAACAAATCAAAATTTATTTTATTTTATAGATCTGGTCTTTGGCTATCTATTAAAAATAATTTTCTTGAAATTGGAGTTTTTTTTCTATTTTTAATAATTTTATCAAAAATTATTGGTTATCTACAACTGTTTGATTTTCAATATATTTTTACAAATATTTTTTTTTAATTATACTACGAACAAATCAAAATTTATTTTATTTTATAGATCTGGTCTTTGGCTATCTATTAAAAATAATTTTCTTGAAATTGGAGTTTTTTTTCTATTTTTAATAATTTTATCAAAAATTATTGGTTATCTACAACTGTTTGATTTTCAATATATTTTTACAAATATTTTTACAAATATTTTTTTTAATTATACTACGAACAAATCAAAATTTATTTTATTTTATAGATCTGGTCTTTGGCTATCTATTAAAAATAATTTTCTTGAAATTGGAGTTTTTTTTCTATTTTTAATAATTTTATCAAAAATTATTGGTTATCTACAACTGTTTGATTTTCAATATATTTTTACAAATATTTTTACAAATATTTTTTTTTAATTATACTACGAACAAATCAAAATTTATTTTATTTTATAGATCTGGTCTTTGGCTATCTATTAAAAATAATTTTCTTGAAATTGGAGTTTTTTTTTCTATTTTTAATAATTTTATCAAAAATTATTGGTTATCTACAACTGTTTGATTTTCAATATATTTTTACAAATATTTTTTTTTAATTATACTACGAACAAATCAAAATTTATTTTATTTTATAGATCTGGTCTTTGGCTATCTATTAAAAATAATTTTCTTGAAATTGGAGTTTTTTTTCTATTTTTAATAATTTTATCAAAAATTATTGGTTATCTACAACTGTTTGATTTTCAATATATTTTTACAAATATTTTTACAAATATTTTTTTTTAATTATACTACGAACAAATCAAAATTTATTTTATTTTATAGATCTGGTCTTTGGCTATCTATTAAAAATAATTTTCTTGAAATTGGAGTTTTTTTTCTATTTTTAATAATTTTATCAAAAATTATTGGTTATCTACAACTGTTTGATTTTCAATATATTTTTACAAATATTTTTACAAATATTTTTTTTTAATTATACTACGAACAAATCAAAATTTATTTTATTTTATAGATCTGGTCTTTGGCTATCTATTAAAAATAATTTTCTTGAAATTGGAGTTTTTTTTCTATTTTTAATAATTTTATCAAAAATTATTGGTTATCTACAACTGTTTGATTTTCAATATATTTTTACAAATATTTTTTTTTAATTATACTACGAACAAATCAAAATTTATTTTATTTTATAGATCTGGTCTTTGGCTATCTATTAAAAATAATTTTCTTGAAATTGGAGTTTTTTTTCTATTTTTAATAATTTTATCAAAAATTATTGGTTATCTACAACTGTTTGATTTTCAATATATTTTTACAAATATTTTTACAAATATTTTTTTTTAATTATACTACGAACAAATCAAAATTTATTTTATTTTATAGATCTGGTCTTTGGCTATCTATTAAAAATAAATTTCTTGAAATTGGAGTTTTTTTTCTATTTTTAATAATTTTATCAAAAATTATTGGTTATCTACAACTGTTTGATTTTCAATATATTTTTACAAATATTTTTACAAATATTTTTTTTTAATTATACTACGAACAAATCAAAATTTATTTTATTTTATAGATCTGGTCTTTGGCTATCTATTAAAAATAATTTTCTTGAAATTGGAGTTTTTTTTCTATTTTTAATAATTTTATCAAAAATTATTGGTTATCTACAACTGTTTGATTTTCAATATATTTTTACAAATATTTTTTTTTAATTATACTACGAACAAATCAAAATTTATTTTATTTTATAGATCTGGTATTTGGCTATCTATTTAAAATAATTTTCTTGAAATTGGAGTTTTTTTTCTATTTTTAATAATTTTATCAAAAATTATTGGTTTATACAACTGTTTGATTTTCAATATATTTTTACAAATATTTTTACAAATATTTTTTTTTAATTATACTACGAACAAATCAAAATTTATTTTATTTTATAGATCTGGTCTTTGGCTATCTATTAAAAATAATTTTCTTGAAATTGGAGTTTTTTTTTCTATTTTTAATAATTTTATCAAAAATTATTGGTTATCTACAACTGTTTGATTTTCAATATATTTTTACAAATATTTTTTTTTAATTATACTACGAACAAATCAAAATTTATTTTATTTTATAGATCTGGTCTTTGGCTATCTATTAAAAATAAGTTTCTTGAAATTGGAGTTTTTTTTCTATTTTTAATAATTTTATCAAAAATTATTGGTTATCTACAACTGCTTGATTTTCAATATATTTTTACAAATATTTTTACAAATATTTTTTTTTAATTATACTACGAACAAATCAAAATTTATTTTATTTTATAGATCTGGTCTTTGGCTATCTATTAAAAATAATTTTCTTGAAATTGGAGTTTTTTTTCTATTTTTAATAATTTTATCAAAAATTATTTGTTATCTACAACTGTTTGATTTTCAATATATTTTTACAAATATTTTTTTTTTAATTATACTACGAACAAATCAAAATTTATTTTATTTTATAGATCTGGTCTTTGGCTATCTATTAAAAATAATTTTCTTGAAATTGGAGTTTTTTTTCTATTTTTAATAATTTTATCAAAAATTATTGGTTATCTACAACTGTTTGATTTTCAATATATTTTTACAAATATTTTTTTTTTAATTATACTACGAACAAATCAAAATTTATTTTATTTTATAGATCTGGTGTTTGGCTATCTATTAAAAATAATTTTCTTGAAATTGGAGTTTTTTTTCTATTTTTAATAATTTTATCAAAAATTATTGGTTATCTACAACTGTTTGATTTTCAATATATTTTTACAAATATTTTTACAAATATTTTTTTTTAATTATACTACGAACAAATCAAAATTTATTTTATTTTATAGATCTGGTCTTTGGCTATCTATTAAAAATAATTTTCTTGAAATTGGAGTTTTTTTTCTATTTTTAATAATTTTATCAAAAATTATTGGTTATCTACAACTGTTTGATTTTCAATATATTTTTACAAATATTTTTACAAATATTTTTTTTTAATTATACTACGAACAAATCAAAATTTATTTTATTTTATAGATCTGGTCTTTGGCTATCTATTAAAAATAATTTTCTTGAAATTGGAGTTTTTTTTCTATTTTTAATAATTTTATCAAAAATTATTGGTTATCTACAACTGTTTGATTTTCAATATATTTTTACAAATATTTTTTTTTTAATTATACTACGAACAAATCAAAATTTATTTTATTTTATAGATCTGGTCTTTGGCTATCTATTAAAAATAATTTTCTTGAAATTGGAGTTTTTTTTCTATTTTTAATAATTTTATCAAAAATTATTGGTTATCTACAACTGTTTGATTTTCAATATATTTTTACAAATATTTTTTTTTTAATTATACTACGAACAAATCAAAATTTATTTTATTTTATAGATCTGGTCTTTGGCTATCTATTAAAAATAATTTTCTTGAAATTGGAGTTTTTTTTCTATTTTTAATAATTTTATCAAAAATTATTGGTTATCTACAACTGTTTGATTTTCAATATATTTTTACAAATATTTTTACAAATATTTTTTTTTAATTATACTACGAACAAATCAAAATTTATTTTATTTTATAGATCTGGTCTTTGGCTATCTATTAAAAATAATTTTCTTGAAATTGGAGTTTTTTTTCTATTTTTAATAATTTTATCAAAAATTATTGGTTATCTACAACTGTTTGATTTTCAATATATTTTTACAAATATTTTTACAAATATTTTTTTTTAATTATACTACGAACAAATCAAAATTTCTTTTTTTTTATAGATCTGGTCTTTGGCTATCTATTAAAAATAATTTTCTTGAAATTGGAGTTTTTTTTTCTATTTTTAATAATTTTATCAAAAATTATTGGTTATCTACAACTGTTTGATTTTCAATATATTTTTACAAATATTTTTTTTTTAATTATACTACGAACAAATCAAAATTTATTTTATTTTATAGATCTGGTCTTTGGCTATCTATTAAAAATAATTTTCTTGAAATTGGAGTTTTTTTTCTATTTTTAATAATTTTATCAAAAATTATTGGTTATCTACAACTGTTTGATTTTCAATATATTTTTACAAATATTTTTACAAATATTTTTTTTTAATTATACTACGAACAAATCAAAATTTATTTTATTTTATAGATCTGGTCTTTGGCTATCTATTAAAAATAATTTTCTTGAAATTGGAGTTTTTTTTCTATTTTTAATAATTTTATCAAAAATTATTGGTTATCTACAACTGTTTGATTTTCAATATATTTTTACAAATATTTTTTTTTAATTATACTACGAACAAATCAAAATTTATTTTATTTTATAGATCTGGTCTTTGGCTATCTATTAAAAATAATTTTCTTGAAATTGGAGTTTTTTTTCTATTTTTAATAATTTTATCAAAAATTATTGGTTATCTACAACTGTTTGATTTTCAATATATTTTTACAAATATTTTTACAAATATTTTTTTTTAATTATACTACGAACAAATCAAAATTTATTTTATTTTATAGATCTGGTCTTTGGCTATCTATTAAAAATAATTTTCTTGAAATTGGAGTTTTTTTTCTATTTTTAATAATTTTATCAAAAATTATTGGTTATCTACAACTGTTTGATTTTCAATATATTTTTACAAATATTTTTTTTTTTAATTATACTACGAACAAATCAAAATTTATTTTATTTTATAGATCTGGTCTTTGGCTATCTATTAAAAATAATTTTCTTGAAATTGGAGTTTTTTTTCTATTTTTAATAATTTTATCAAAAATTATTGGTTATCTACAACTGTTTGATTTTCAATATATTTTTACAAATATTTTTACAAATATTTTTTTTTAATTATACTACGAACAAATCAAAATTTATTTTATTTTATAGATCTGGTCTTTGGCTATCTATTAAAAATAATTTTCTTGAAATTGGAGTTTTTTTTCTATTTTTAATAATTTTATCAAAAATTATTGGTTATCTACAACTGTTTGATTTTCAATATATTTTTACAAATATTTTTACAAATATTTTTTTTTAATTATACTACGAACAAATCAAAATTTATTTTATTTTATAGATCTGGTCTTTGGCTATCTATTAAAAATAATTTTCTTGAAATTGGAGTTTTTTTTCAATTTTTAATAATTTTATCAAAAATTATTGGTTATCTACAACTGTTTGATTTTCAATATATTTTTACAAATATTTTTACAAATATTTTTTTTTAATTATACTACGAACAAATCAAAATTTATTTTATTTTATAGATCTGGTCTTTGGCTATCTATTAAAAATAATTTTCTTGAAATTGGAGTTTTTTTTCTATTTTTAATAATTTTATCAAAAATTATTGGTTATCTACAACTGTTTGATTTTCAATATATTTTTACAAATATTTTTTTTTAATTATACTACGAACAAATCAAAATTTATTTTATTTTATAGATCTGGTCTTTGGCTATCTATTAAAAATAATTTTCTTGAAATTGGAGTTTTTTTTCTATTTTTAATAATTTTATCAAAAATTATTGGTTATCTACAACTGTTTGATTTTCAATATATTTTTACAAATATTTTTTTTTAATTATACTACGAACAAATCAAAATTTATTTTATTTTATAGATCTGGTCTTTGGCTATCTATTAAAAATAATTTTCTTGAAATTGGAGTTTTTTTTCTATTTTTAATAATTTTATCAAAAATTATTGGTTATCTACAACTGTTTGATTTTCAATATATTTTTACAAATATTTTTACAAATATTTTTTTTTTAATTATACTACGAACAAATCAAAATTTATTTTATTTTATAGATCTGGTCTTTGGCTATCTATTAAAAATAATTTTCTTGAAATTGGAGTTTTTTTTCTATTTTTAATAATTTTATCAAAAATTATTGGTTATCTACAACTGTTTGATTTTCAATATATTTTTACAAATATTTTTTTTTAATTATACTACGAACAAATCAAAATTTATTTTATTTTATAGATCTGGTCTTTGGCTATCTATTAAAAATAATTTTCTTGAAATTGGAGTTTTTTTTCTATTTTTAATAATTTTATCAAAAATTATTGGTTATCTACAACTGTTTGATTTTCAATATATTTTTACAAATATTTTTTTTTAATTATACTACGAACAAATCAAAATTTATTTTATTTTATAGATCTGGTCTTTGGCTATCTATTAAAAATAATTTTCTTGAAATTGGAGTTTTTTTTCTATTTTTAATAATTTTATCAAAAATTATTGGTTATCTACAACTGTTTGATTTTCAATATATTTTTACAAATATTTTTACAAATATTTTTTTTTAATTATACTACGAACAAATCAAAATTTATTTTATTTTATAGATCTGGTCTTTGGCTATCTATTAAAAATAATTTTCTTGAAATTGGAGTTTTTTTTCTATTTTTAATAATTTTATCAAAAATTATTGGTTATCTACAACTGTTTGATTTTCAATATATTTTTACAAATATTTTTACAAATATTTTTTTTTAATTATACTACGAACAAATCAAAATTTATTTTATTTTATAGATCTGGTCTTTGGCTATCTATTAAAAATAATTTTCTTGAAATTGGAGTTTTTTTTCTATTTTTAATAATTTTATCAAAAATTATTGGTTATCTACAACTGTTTGATTTTCAATATATTTTTACAAATATTTTTACAAATATTTTTTTTTAATTATACTACGAACAAATCAAAATTTATTTTATTTTATAGATCTGGTCTTTGGCTATCTATTAAAAATAATTTTCTTGAAATTGGAGTTTTTTTTCTATTTTTAATAATTTTATCAAAAATTATTGGTTATCTACAACTGTTTGATTTTCAATATATTTTTACAAATATTTTTTTTTAATTATACTACGAACAAATCAAAATTTATTTTATTTTATAGATCTGGTCTTTGGCTATCTATTAAAAATAATTTTCTTGAAATTGGAGTTTTTTTTCTATTTTTAATAATTTTATCAAAAATTATTGGTTATCTACAACTGTTTGATTTTCAATATATTTTTACAAATATTTTTACAAATATTTTTTTTTAATTATACTACGAACAAATCGAAATTTATTTTATTTTATAGATCTGGTCTTTGGCTATCTATTTAAAATAATTTTCTTGAAATTGGAGTTTTTTTTCTATTTTTAATAATTTTATCAAAAATTATTGGTTTATACAACTGTTTGATTTTCAATATATTTTTACAAATATTTTTTTTTAATTATACTACGAACAAATCAAAATTTATTTTATTTTATAGATCTGGTCTTTGGCTATCTATTAAAAATAATTTTCTTGAAATTGGAGTTTTTTTTCTATTTTTAATAATTTTATCAAAAATTATTGGTTTATACAACTGTTTGATTTTCAATATATTTTTACAAATATTTTTACAAATATTTTTTTTAATTATACTACGAACAAATCAAAATTTATTTTATTTTATAGATCTGGTCTTTGGCTATCTATTAAAAATAATTTTCTTGAAATTGGAGTTTTTTTTCTATTTTTAATAATTTTATCAAAAATTATTGGTTATCTACAACTGTTTGATTTTCAATATATTTTTACAAATATTTTTACAAATATTTTTACAAATATTTTTTTTTAATTATACTACGAACAAATCAAAATTTATTTTATTTTATAGATCTGGTCTTTGGCTATCTATTAAAAATAATTTTCTTGAAATTGGAGTTTTTTTTCTATTTTTAATAATTTTATCAAAAATTATTGGTTATCTACAACTGTTTGATTTTCAATATATTTTTACAAATATTTTTTTTTAATTATACTACGAACAAATCAAAATTTATTTTATTTTATAGATCTGGTCTTTGGCTATCTATTAAAAATAATTTTCTTGAAATTGGAGTTTTTTTTCTATTTTTAGTAATTTAATCAAAAATTATTGGTTATCTACAACTGTTTGATTTTCAATATATTTTTACAAATATTTTTACAAATATTTTTTTTTAATTATACTACGAACAAATCAAAATTTATTTTATTTTATAGATCTGGTCTTTGGCTATCTATTAAAAATAATTTTCTTGAAATTGGAGTTTTTTTTCTATTTTTAATAATTTTATCAAAAATTATTGGTTTATACAACTGTTTGATTTTCAATATATTTTTACAAATATTTTTTTTTAATTATACTACGAACAAATCAAAATTTATTTTATTTTATAGATCTGGTCTTTGGCTATCTATTAAAAATAATTTTCTTGAAATTGGAGTTTTTTTTCTATTTTTAATAATTTTATCAAAAATTATTGGTTATCTACAACTGTTTGATTTTCAATATATTTTTACAAATATTTTTTTTTAATTATACTACGAACAAATCAAAATTTATTTTATTTTATAGATCTGGTCTTTGGCTATCTATTAAAAATAATTTTCTTGAAATTGGAGTTTTTTTTCTATTTTTAATAATTTTATCAAAAATTATTGGTTATCTACAACTGTTTGATTTTCAATATATTTTTACAAATATTTTTACAAATATTTTTTTTTAATTATACTACGAACAAATCAAAATTTATTTTATTTTATAGATCTGGTCTTTGGCTATCTATTAAAAATAATTTTCTTGAAATTGGAGTTTTTTTTCTATTTTTAATAATTTTATCAAAAATTATTGGTTATCTACAACTGTTTGATTTTCAATATATTTTTACAAATATTTTTTTTTAATTATACTACGAACAAATCAAAATTTATTTTATTTTATAGATCTGGTCTTTGGCTATCTATTAAAAATAATTTTCTTGAAATTGGAGTTTTTTTTCTATTTTTAATAATTTTATCAAAAATTATTGGTTATCTACAACTGTTTGATTTTCAATATATTTTTACAAATATTTTTACAAATATTTTTTTTTAATTATACTACGAACAAATCAAAATTTATTTTATTTTATAGATCTGGTCTTTGGCTATCTATTAAAAATAATTTTCTTGAAATTGGATTTTTTTTTCTATTTTTAATAATTTTATCAAAAATTATTGGTTATCTACAACTGTTTGATTTTCAATATATTTTTACAAATATTTTTTTTTAATTATACTACGAACAAATCAAAATTTATTTTATTTTATAGATCTGGTCTTTGGCTATCTATTAAAAATAATTTTCTTGAAATTGGAGTTTTTTTTCTATTTTTAATAATTTTATCAAAAATTATTGGTTATCTACAACTGTTTGATTTTCAATATATTTTTACAAATATTTTTTTTTAATTATACTACGAACAAATCAAAATTTATTTTATTTTATAGATCTGGTCTTTGGCTATCTATTAAAAATTATTGGTTATCTACAACTGTTTGATTTTCAATATATTTTTACAAATATTTTTACAAATATTTTTTTTTAATTATACTACGAACAAATCAAAATTTATTTTATTTTATAGATCTGGTCTTTGGCTATCTATTAAAAATAATTTTCTTGAAATTGGAGTTTTTTTTCTATTTTTAATAATTTTATCAAAAATTATTGGTTATCTACAACTGTTTGATTTTCAATATATTTTTACAAATATTTTTAAAAATATTTTTTTTTAATTATACTACGAACAAATCAAAATTTATTTTATTTTATAGATCTGGTCTTTGGCTATCTACTAAAAATAATTTTCTTGAAATTGGAGTTTTTTTTCTATTTTTAATAATTTTATCAAAAATTATTGGTTATCTACAACTGTTTGATTTTCAATATATTTTTACAAATATTTTTACAAATATTTTTTTTTAATTATACTACGAACAAATCAAAATTTATTTTATTTTATAGATCTGGTCTTTGGCTATCTATTAAAAATAATTTTCTTGAAATTGGAGTTTTTTTTCTATTTTTAATAATTTTATCAAAAATTATTGGTTATCTACAACTGTTTGATTTTCAATATATTTTTACAAATATTTTTTTTTAATTATACTACGAACAAATCAAAATTTATTTTATTTTATAGATCTGGTCTTTGGCTATCTATTAAAAATAATTTTCTTGAAATTGGAGTTTTTTTTCTATTTTTAATAATTTTATCAAAAATTATTGGTTTATACAACTGTTTGATTTTCAATATATTTTTACAAATATTTTTACAAATATTTTTTTTTAATTATACTACGAACAAATCAAAATTTATTTTATTTTATAGATCTGGTCTTTGGCTATCTATTAAAAATAATTTTCTTGAAATTGGAGTTTTTTTTCTATTTTTAATAATTTTATCAAAAATTATTGGTTATCTACAACTGTTTGATTTTCAATATATTTTTACAAATATTTTTACAAATATTTTTACAAATATTTTTTTTTAATTATACTACGAACAAATCAAAATTTATTTTATTTTATAGATCTGGTCTTTGGCTATCTATTAAAAATAATTTTCTTGAAATTGGAGTTTTTTTTCTATTTTTAATAATTTTATCAAAAATTATTGGTTATCTACAATTGTTTGATTTTCAATATATTTTTACAAATATTTTTTTTTAATTATACTACGAACAAATCAAAATTTATTTTATTTTATAGATCTGGTCTTTGGCTATCTATTAAAAATAATTTTCTTGAAATTGGAGTTTTTTTTCTATTTTTAGTAATATTATCAAAAATTATTGGTTATCTACAACTGTTTGATTTTCAATATATTTTTACAAATATTTTTACAAATATTTTTTTTTAATTATACTACGAACAAATCAAAATTTATTTTATTTTATAGATCTGGTCTTTGGCTATCTATTAAAAATAATTTTCTTGAAATTGGAGTTTTTTTTTTCTATTTTTAATAATTTTATCAAAAATTATTGGTTTATACAACTGTTTGATTTTCAATATATTTTTACAAATATTTTTTTTTAATTATACTACGAACAAATCAAAATTTATTTTATTTTATAGATCTGGTCTTTGGCTATCTATTAAAAATAATTTTCTTG
>CATNUY010000126.1:52500-113979 GCA_951217065.1 Baccha elongata | reverse complement strand
AAATAAAAACTTTTCTGCCATTCTTATTTCATTGAATAAACCGCCGTTTACTATGCTTCTTTTTGAAAATTTGTTTTTGAAGAGTATACTGTCAAGGATTTCATTATTATAATTGATTTCTTTGAGGGAATTTTGTAAAAGTTTTAGAGTAATTTTGCAATGATCTAAAAGATACTCTTTTATGCTTAGGATATACAATTCGGAAAAGGTGTTTAGATTTTGCTCCAATGATTTTGTGTTAGTTTTAATATTAGTATTATTAATGTTGAAGAGAAATGGCCACCTTTTGAGGGATTTTTCTAGTATTCCAATGGGTCAAAGGTATACTCCGGTTCTATTTAGAGGTTGTACCATTACTTCTGCAACGCCTGTATTTAAAAATGTTCCTAATATGGTTATGATGGTTATGATGATTTTACTAGAAATGAGAACAACACCAATATTATATAAGTAAGGGAGTGTTGTACTTATGTGTGTATTATGGGCTTCTAAATTGAATGTGATTGTTTCTGAATTATGTGTGTGTTTAAATTGTTGTGTGTATTGTGTCTCTTTGATTATAGTGTTTTATGAGGTTATTGTGAACAACCTTTTCATTTCTGCCTACTTTTATTTTTGAGTTTTCTGGGGACAATACTTCAGTTATTTCGTATGGTCAGTCAAAAATTGGAGATAGTATTTTATTCGATCGATTCTTGATTTATATAAGTAAGAGAGTGTTGTATTTATGTGCGTATTATGGGCTTCTAAATTGAATGTGATTGTTTTTGAATTATGTGTGTGTTTAAATTGTTGTGTGGGGGAGAGTACGATAACTTTGGCGCCAAGAATTGATAACGGTTTTTTGTAGAACAGTTCAATACAAGCATTTTTTTTTACTATGGGTGGGGGGGTCTATTTTCCTCCGTTTTGGCGGGAGGGGCAATTTTATAAAAACAATGCTAAAAATTTAAAACAAATATTAAAAAATAACGGTAATCCAACTAAGTTTTATATCTTTTTTTGAAGCCAATACATTTTTCTATTAGATGTTTTTTAAATCAAGTCAAACCTATGCATAGTCTTTGAAAAAACGGACTTTAAACTCAAAAATTGCGAAAAAAAAGGTAAAAAAAAACTTTGAAGTGTGATTTTTCAAAACTGTAAAATAAAATACTACTTTTTTTTATAAAATTCGTTGCTCATATTAATTTTAAATCATAAACTGAAATAAAAATGATTTTATGTTTTCTGGTTTTTGAGACAATGGAAAATTACTAAAACTACTTTCTTATAAGAGTTTTCTTTTTTTTTTGGTATACGATGAATGTTGTACGTACATAGGTTCGTTTTTGTTAGATGTTTGGGCATCTTTAAATGCAACAGAAACTTTGCATACACCCAACCTCGCACCCACCCCACCTCGCACCCACCCCAAATCCTATAGTGTGTCCAAGTACTGTTTATAAAACAAGTATCCAATAAAAAAGTGTTGTTAGTAATTTTTCATTTTCTCAAAAACCAGAAATTACAAAAATGTTGAAAGCTCCAAATGCGTTTGAAAAAACAAACAAATATAACATCTCGACTTGTGTCATCAGCGGTCATAAGCGGTGGAATGCGTTGTGCATTCGACTTCGAAGACTGAGTAAAAACTGAAGGCGTGGGTTCGAATCTCACGAGGTGCATGTGAAAAAGTTTTTCACAATAAAATTGGATTAAAGCTCAATACCACTAAAAGGAGACTGATGAAAGGAATTGGCAATCCTTGAAATAGCTATATCTCCAGCCAAAGATAGAAAGAAACGAATAATAATATTCGTAAACGAGTAAATAAAATTCGTTTAAAATTGGTGGTAGCACCTTTAAGTTGTTGTATTTGTTCAAACACATTCAATGAAAATTAACAGAATGGTCAGTAATAAAAACTGACATTCTAGTACGAATAGTACAATATAACAACAATAATAAAATCATTTTGTTTTCAGTTTATGATTAAAAATTAATATGAGCAACGAATTTTATAAAAAAAGTAGTATTTTATGTTACAGTTTTGAAAAAGCACACTTCAAAATTTTTTTTACTTTTTTTCGCAATTTTTGAGTTTAAAGTCCTTTTTTTTTCAAAGACTATGCATAGGTTTCACATGATTTAAAAAAACATCTAATAGAAAAATGTATTGGATTTAAAAAAAGATATAAAACTTAGTTGTTAGTATTACCGTTATTTTTTAATATTTGTTTTAAACTTTTAGCACTGTTTTTATAAAATTGCCCCTCCCGCCCAAACGGAGGGAGATAGACCCCCCTACCCATAGAAAAAAATGCTTGTATTGATCTGTTCTACAAAAAACATTCATCAATTCTTGGCGCCAAAGTTATACGAGGTGGTGTGAAAAAGTTTTTCACAATAAAATTGGATTAAAGCTCAATACCACTAAAAGGAGACTGATGAAAGGAATTGGCAATCCTTGAAATAGCTATATCTCCAGCCAAAGATAGAAGGAAACGAATAATAATATTCGTAAACGAGTAAATAAAATTCGTTTAAAATTGGTGGTAGCGCCTTTAAGTTGTTGTTGTTGTTCAAACACATTCAATGAAAATTAACAGAATGGTCAGTAATAAAAACTGACATTCTAGTACGAATAGTACAATATAACAACAATAATAAAATCATTTTGTTTTCAGTTTATGATTTAAAATTAATATGAACAACGAATTTTATAAAAAAAAGTAGTATTTTATGTTACAGTTTTGAAAAATCACACTTCAAAATTTTTTGTTACCTTTTTTTTCGCAATTTTTGAGTTTAAAGTCCGTTTTTTTCAAAGACTATGCATAGGTTTCACATGATTTAAAAAAAATCTAATAGAAAAATGTATTGGCTTTAAAAAAAGATATAAAACTTAGTTGTTAGTATTACCCTTATTTTTTAATATTTGTTTTAAACTTTTAGCACTGTTTTTATAAAATTGCCCCTCCCGCCCAAACGGAGGGAGATAGACCCCCCTACGTATAGTAAAAAATGCTTGTATTGATCTGTTCTACAATAAACAGTCATCAATTCTTGGCGCCAAAGTTATCGTACTCGTGCCCAGTTTGAGATCCCGATTTCACATTTAGTAATTTTCCATTTTCTCAAAAACCAGAAAACATAAAATCATTTTGTTTTCAGTTTATGATTTAAAATTAATATGAGCAACGAATTTTATGAAAAAAGTAGTATTTTATTTTACAGTTTCGAAAAATCACACTTCAAAGTTTTTTTTTATTTTTTTTTTCGCAATTTTTGAGTTTAAAGTCCGTTTTTTCAAAGACTATGCAAAGGTTTCACTTGTTTAAAAAAACATCTAATAGAAAAAAATATTAGCTTTAAAAAAAGGTATAAAATTTAGTTGTAGGTATTACCGTTATTTTTTAATATTTGTTTTAAATTTTTGGCACTGTTTTTATAAAATTGCCCCTCCTGCCCAAACGGAGGGAGATAGACTCCCCACCCATAGTAAAAAATGCTTGTATTGATGTGTTCTACAAAAAACAGTTATCAATTCTTGGCGCCAAAGTTATCGTACTCGTGCCGTTGTGTGTATTGTGTCTCTTTGATTATAGTGTTTTATGAGGTTATTGTGAACAACCTTTTCTTTACTGCCTACTTTTATTTTTGAGTTATCTGGGGACAATGCTTCAGTTATTTCGTATCTTTCGTCAAAAATTGGAGATAGTTTTTTATTCAATCGATTCTTGATTTCCATTTATATTTTGTCACCAACTTCATAGCTCGTCTGTTTAGAATTTTTATCGTAGCACGCTTTTGATTTTTCTTTAGCCTTTATTTGATTGTTACGTATTAACTCATAACCGGTTTGCATTTTCGCCTTCATTTCTGAGACGTAGTCATAATAATTGTACGTTGGTTGTACGCTTCTGCTCAGTGCGGAGGGAATTGGTGCTTCCAAACCGAAGAGAGCTTCGAATGGACTGAAGTTTGTGCTGGAATGTGGGTTTGTGTTCTAGCAAAATATTGCATACTCCAGGTAATTATCCCAATTTGAATGGTCCTTGCCTGCATGATTTCTAAGGTAATAATAATGTTCTATGTGACCTTTCAAGGGCACCATTTCATTGTGGATGGTACGGACTAGTTTCAATTTTATTGATTTTTAATATTTTGCACACATTTTTAAATAATTCGCTAGAAAAATTTGTCCCTTGATCTGTGAGAATTGTTTGGGGAATCCCGTAGGTACAAATTATTTTCTTTACTAGTGCTTCGGCTACCGTTCTGGCTTCTTGATTTGGTATAGCAATGGCTTGTGGAAATTTAGTCAGATCGTCCTGGAACGTCAGTATGCACTTATTTTCATTTTCTGTAATAGGAAGTGGTCCAACTATATCGAGAGCTATTCTTTCGAATGGAGTTTTTGCTGTTGTAGTGATGACCATTGGTAATTTGTTCCGTGTATACAACTTATTCTTTTGGCAAAGTTCACACGACGCAATGTATTTCTTTATGTCCTCATACATGTTTTTCCATTTGTATGTCTTTTTTATGCGTTTGAGCGTTAGTTTAACTCCTTGGTGACCACCTAAAGGTGTCTCATGGAATTCGTATATAATGTTTTTGATTTGTTCTGAATTTGAAACTTCGATAATATTTTGACTTACTTTTGGTTGTACATTAGACGAGACTTTGTTATTACTACGCGTTATCACCTTGACTTCTGCAACATTTAAACGAGACAAACCGTCTGCATTTGTGTTAAGATGACCTGCTTTATGAGAAACTGTGAAATCGTACTCTTCAAGTTTAATACGCCAGCGCATTATTCTCGAAGAAGGGTCTTTCAGGTTGAACATCCACACGAGTGGCTTGTGGTCGGTAATAACTTTAAAGTGTCTTCCGTACAGATATGGTCAGAAATATGTTACTGCACAAAAAACGGCTAAAGCTTCTTTTTCTATAGTAGAGTAGTTTTTTTCTGATTTATTTAATATTCTACTAGCAAATGCTATTGGTAAATCGTTTTCGTTGGTGTCTTTCTGTGACATAACTGCACCTATGGCTTCATTGCTTGCATCAGTTGTTATATAGAAAGTTTTTTCGAAAGTGGGATATTGCAAAATAGGGGGTTCGATAATTGTTTGTTTTAACTGATTAAAGGATTCATCGCAAAATGCATCCCATTTAAAGAGTGCATCTTTACGCAAAAGTTTGTTCAGGGGGTAAGCTATTTTAGAAAAGTTTTTTATGAACTTTCTGTAATATCCTGCCAAACCAAGAAAAGATTTAATGTCTTTTTGGTTCTTGGGAATCTCTATATTTTGAATAGCGGAGATCTTTTCTGGGTCAGGTTTAACTCCTCATTCTGAAATGACGTGCCCTAAATACATGACTTCCTTCTCTAAAAACTTGCACTTCTCTAGTTGGATTTTTAAATTGTATTTATCTAAGGCTTGAAATACTTCAATTAGTTTTTTGTTATGATCATCCAAGTTTTTTCCATATATCATAATATAGTCCAGATATACTATACATTTTATGCCTTGTAGTCCTGTAAGGACTTTATTCATCAACTGGGGAAAAGAAGGAGGAGCGTTACGTAAACCAAATGGCATTCTATTGAACTCAAAATGTCCGATGGGTGTACTGAATGCTGTTTTCTCTTTGTTTTTTCATTACCCTTAATTTGATGAAATCCACTGGCTAGATCCAATGTTGTGAAGTACTTCGAATCGCCCAGTTGTCCGAGGATATCTTCAATGTTTGGTATTGGATAAGCATCCGCGATGTTCACGTTTAGTTTTCTGTAGTCCACTACTACTCTCCACTTCTGTTTTCCTTTCTTGGGCACGACTAAAAGAGGAGCATTCCATGGACTTGAACTTGGCCCAATTATTTCATCTTGTAACATTTTGTCTACTTGATTCTTTAAATCTTCAGTGTGAATTTGTGCTAAACGATATGGTCGAATGTTGACTGGTGGTATACTTGGATTTGTCTTTATTTGATGTGTAATTCCAGACGTAGTGGACAGAGTATCGCCATCGAAAAAAAATAGGTGGTTGTAATTTCGGCAAATTTCCACGATGGATTTCTTTTCTTCAATATTTAGGTGATCTAGTTGGAGTTGGTTTTGGATCTTACTCAATCTGTCGTTCATAACATACTGAGTATCAATTATCAAATGAACTTAAGTTATAAATGTAATAGTCATTACTATATGAAAATTCTAAGTTAAGATCGTGTATTTTTTCAGACCTAACAGGTAAAGTAATAGATTTTCGTTTATTAACGAAGTCGATGGTACATATCTCTTATTCTTTAAATGGTACGTTAAAGTATTGTCTTTATAATTTAGTATAGTATTAAAGTTTTGAAGTAAGTCTTCACCTAAAATTCCATCTTGGGTTATGCGGAATTTTTCGGGTACTACATGAAATAGATATTTTAACTTTGCTCCTGGTGTTATTTCTATATTGAAAAGAATTGTGCCCAGTGTAAGCGTAGGAGTACTACCTATGCCTTTTAACTCAGTTACATTATTTGTATGAACCCAGAGTTCTTGGTTTAATTTATTTATTTTTATTAATATTTTTTTATTATTATTATTTTATTATTTATTAATATGTTTTTGTTAGATAATTTCACTCTTGAAATTAGAAGCATTATTTAAACAGCCTATAATATGAGCAACACATTTTGGTTTTTCGTTTTGATTTTGATTTTGCATACTTTTAGGATTTTGGTAAGAAGTGGTATTTATATCAGAGCTTAACGGTTCGTTCAGAAAATCGTGTAGATTATTTTATTTGTGCGGCACTTCTGTTTTGCACGTAGTCGTCTTTGTTATATCTAGGATTTTTTGGTACATTTTCTCGTTTTCTATTGAAATTTGGTAACTCAAAGTCTTTGTTTTTAAATGGATTCGAGTTTTGTTTTAAGGTAGAGTTTTGAGTTGAGTTTATATTTGAATTAGTAGGTATAGGAATTTGAGATAGATTCAGTGGTTTTTGTTGAGGAATTTTCTCGCGTTTCAAATAAATAGTTTTGGAATTTGGATACAGTGCTTGCGATTTAGATGAATTTGATTTCTTATTTTGCGACAGTAAACAAAATGGGTTGATTTTTTGTTATGAGTTAGTGGATTCTGTGAGTTTAATTTGTTATTTTGAGAAAATTGATTCAGTGGATACAGTGAGTTTGATTCATTGTTTTGAGACAGTGGATATAGTGGATGCAGTGAGTTTGATTTATTATTTTGAGATAATTGATTCAGTGGATACAGTGAGTTTGATTTATTATTTTGAGACAATGGATTCAGTGGATACAGTGAGTTTGATTTATTATTTTCAGACAATGTATTCAGTGGATGCAGTGTGCTTGATATATTGTCGTCTTTACACCTCAATTCATGTGTTTTACGTGGCTCCGGGTATTGGACGGGCCAGGTCTTTGGTAGTTTCCCCAGTTGTGTGAGGTTATTCCACGTCGAGGTGAACTATCTTGCCTATTGTTGTTGAATTGCCTTTTTCTGCACTGGTCTATTGTATGGCCCAGATTTTTGCAATAGCGACATGTAATGAAATTTGCATGTTATTGACCCTCACAGGCTGATTTGTATCGGAATTCAGTCTAGGAGTTCTGAAATTGTTTAAAAATGTATTTGTGCTTTGATGAAAGCGACACTCTTTGTGTTATGTGTCTTCGTTCGGCAATTGTGGCAGTATTTGTTTTCGACTGTGGTAAAAAATGTTTCTTCCTCCATTGCTATGTTAATAGCTTCATCTAAAGTCTTGCATCTAGCGCTCTTTACAAGGGTTTTTGGCTGAGGTATTAGCCCGCAACAGAAACTGTTTAGAATTGTAGTGCTATTGAGATTTCTAATGGCTGTAAAAGCAGCAGCATCTTCGGTGCTAGCATTCGCGTTATTAAGCTCGTCAAAAAGTTCGTTAGCTCTTTCTGCGTAAGTATTTATTGGTTCCCTAGAACCCTGTTTGAAAATTCTTTATCAGAGCCTCTTTTAATTCTTTACAGGCATCATAACCATTATATTTGGCACGCGTTCGATAACTTTGGCGCCAGGAATTGATAACTGTTTTTTGTAGAACAGATCAATACAAGCATTTTTTACTTTTGGTGGGGGGTCTATCTCCCTCCGTTTGGGCGGGAGGGGCAATTTTATAAAAACAGTGCTAACAAATTAAAACAAATATTAAAAAATAACGGTAATACTAACAACTAAGTTTTATATCTTTTTTTAAAGCCAATACTTTTTTCTATTAGATGTTTTTTAAATCAAGTGAAACCTATGCGGACTTTAAACTCAAAAATTGCGAAAAAAAGGAAAAAAAACCTTTGAAGTGTGATTTTTCAAAACTGTAAAATAAAATAGTACTTTTTTTTTATAAAATTCGTTGCTCATATTAATTTTAAATCATAAACTGAAAACAAAATGATTTTATGTTTTCTGGTTTTTGAGAAAATGGAAAATTATTAAAACAACTTTTTTATTGGATACTTGTTTTTGCTTGCTTACGTATTAAGGCGTATAAACAGTGAGCTATGTAAGAGGGGGCATGCTGCCCTCCTGCAACCCCCCTGCTTGGACATACTATAGGATTTGGGGTGGGTGCGAGGTTGGGTGTATGCAAAGTTTCTGTTGCATTTAAAGATGCCCAAGCATCATTACAAAAACGAACAACATTCACCGTATACCAAAAAAAAGAAAACTCTTATAAGAAAGTAGTTTTAGTAATTTTCCATTTTCTCTAAAACCAGAAAACATAAAATCATTTTGTTTTCAGTTTATGATTTAAAATAAAAATTCATTTTATGATTTAAAATTAAACAGTGAGGTATGTAAGGGGGGGCATGCTGCCCCCCTGCAACCCCCCTGCTTGGACACACTATAGGATTTGGGGTGGGTGCGAGGTGGGGTGGGTGCGAGGTTGGGTGTATGCAAAGATTCTGTTGCATTTAAAGATGCCCAAGCATCATTACAAAAACGAACCTACGTACAACATTCACCGTATACCAAAAAGAATGAAAATTCTTATAAGAAAGTAGTTTTAGTAATTTTCCATTTTCTCAAAACCCAGAAAACATAAAATCATTTTGTTTTCAGTTTATGATTTAAAATTAATATGAACAACGATTTTTATAAAAACATTTTTTACAGTTTTGAAAAATCACACTTCAAAGTTTTTGTTTACCTTTTTTTCGCAATTTTTGAGTTTAAAGTCCGTTTTTATAAAACTATGCATAGGTTTCACTTGATTTAAAAAAAATCTAATAGAAAAAAGTATTGGCTTTAAAAAAAGATATAAAACTTGGTTGTAAGTATTACCGTTATTTTTTTATTATTTGTTTTAAATTTTTAGCACTGTTTTTATAAAATTGCCCCTCCCGCTCAAACAGAGGGAGATAGACCCCCCCCACCCATAGTAAAAAATGCTTGTATTGAACTGTTCTAATTCTTGGCGCCAAAGTTATCGTACTCTCCCCGTATATTTTATTATAACATTATACTCGTATGCCCGGCCGGTTAATTTTGATTTGACTATATCAAGGAGTTCGGCTTTATCGGGATCGGTGGTGGTTTTTTTGGATTGAAGATCTATTATTTGAATGAACCTATCTAAGCTATTAACATTTCCGTCAAACTCGGGTATGAGTTTAATAGCTTGAGAAACATTAAATGTCATTGCGGTTATTTCTTTTTTTAAAGGGCTAAGACTTGACGGCAATTTATCTATCTCACCAAGTTTAGGTGGCGTCACTCGCTTTTTTGTTTTGTCGACAACAGTTAACTCACAGTCTGAAGATCTACGGGGACGCGCGATCGTTCTATTTCTAAGAGAAATATTTAAATTCAAGTTAGACATATATATGTCCAATCAAAAGAGAGGATAACAACTCAAGGCAACACACACAAACAAATTTTGGGCAAATAATTTAATGAAAATGGGTAATGAGTTTGCGAGAAAAACTTGTTTTAAATGTATGAAAGAATGTTTACTTATAAATTAAAATAATAGTAATGAATTATGATATGTGTGTAAATGTTTTATTTCTTACGATAACATGTTGACTCTGGATGGTGTTGATATTGATGATGATATTGTTGAGATTGTTGATGTTGGTTGCCTCGGCAAGGCAATTTCTTCCTTCTTTGTTGATTGCCGCGGCTAGGCCATTTCTTCCTTCCTTCTTTTTTTTTTGACCACAGGAATCGGCTTTCTTCTGTGGTATTATTTTGTTTTTTTTTTTTTTTTTTGTTTATTATTTGAAAAATGTTTTTTTAAGTTTGTTTGCACTTTCACTATTTCACTTTATTGTTCACGGTTTTATGGAACTAAGATTTTTTTTCGGGAGTAAAACTAGATGCTTTAGTTTTACAATCCCACCGCTGGCGCTGCCACCAAATGTTGTGCTAGTGAATAAAAATTGAATAAAAACCATAACTTCACTATTTGAGTATCTGAATCACACTGATCGAACTTCTACTCATCATTTCCTACGCCACCTCTTCTATTGCCTAGATCGTCACCTCCTCCAGGTCAACCACTCATTCTATTTCCTTTCGCTTGACACAGTTTACTTGTTTAACAATACAATAGTTTTTTTTTTTTTTTTTTTTTTTCTTTCGGTAGGTGGAAATATTCAAAAGACACTTGATAATATTCGGTATCAAGTAGTGTGGGACTTCTACCGCACTAAAACCACCTAGAATCATGACCAATCTATAAAAGATCGACAAATGATCTTAGTTTCTCAATTTTTAGTTCACATTTTGGGAAGTTTGATGATTTAATACTTTCCCATCGCTTTTAGACCATCAGCTCATGAGGCTTGGTTCTTCTTAGTCTCCGAACATTGGTACGTACATTTAAGACTGCCTCCATTTCGGAGTTAGTGTGACTAAGCAGTCGCTGATTGTGTGATACAGCGTGTTTTCTAATTACTTCTGTAACCATTTCTACTTGAAGGTCACGATGTAAATCGCTGTTTCTTATATACCAAGGGGCGTTTACTATTCCACGAAGGACTTTGTTTTGGAATGTTTGGATGGTTTCCGCATTTGTTTTCTTTGTACAACCCCAAAGTTGGATGCCATACGTCCAAACAGGTTTTAATACCTGCTTATACAACATTAATTTGTTTTCAATTGATAGGGCAGAGGTTTTTCCCAGTAACCAGTACATTTTTCTATATTTAAAGTTAAGTTCTTCCCTTTTTTTCTTGATGTGCTCTTTCCATTTTAGCTTTGCATCCAAAGTCATCCCAAGGTATTTGGCCGTATTGGAGTAAGGTACTACTTTACTATTAATAAAAAGTGGAACATTATTAATCTTTTTATTAGTAAAGTTTATATGCGTTGATTTTGTTTCATTGAGTCTGATACGCCACTGTTGCGTCCATTCTCTTATCTTGTCGACTGCATATTGCAGTTTTTCTGTTGCCTTTACAACGCATTTATCTGACACTAATATCGCAGTATCATCTGCAAAAGTGGCCATGATCGCATTGTTGTCCACTGGAATATCCCTTGTATACAACAAATACAGGGTTGGTCCTAAGACACTTCCTTGTGGTACGCCGGCTTCGATTTTCTTAAGTTCCGAATACTCTTGCTCGTACCGTACTCTAAAAAGTCGGTCGGTAATATATGATTTGAGTATTTCATAGAACTGCCTGGGAAGGTCCCTGTGCAGTTTTTACTCGAGCCCCAAATGCCAAACCTTGTCAAAGGCTTAAGCAACATCTAGAAATAGAGCGGAACATACTTGTTTTTCTTCAAGTGCTTTTTCAACAACATCCGTAATTCGATGTACTTGGTCTATCGTGGAATGTTTGTTTCTAAATCCAAACTGATGATTTGGTATTAGTTTTCGTTCTTCTATTATTTTGCTTAGTCTATTTAAAAGCAGTTTTTCGAAAACTTTTGCCATAATTGGTATAAGCGATATTGGTCTGTAAGATGTAACTTCGGTTGGTGGCTTACCTTGCTTTGGTATAACAATGACTTCTGCAATTTTCCAATGATGTGGAACATAACGGAGCTTAAGGCATGCATTTATTATGTATTGGAATTTTTTGAAGGCTATTGTTGGCATTTCTTTCAAGACCTGAGCCGTAATTAGATCATACACGGGTGATTTTTTATTTGATAACTTGTGATGGCACATGCTTTTTACTTCTTTGAGCCTTACTAAGGGAATTTCTAAGTCATCATTTTTATTAACAAATTGTAAGTTATTTGCCCCTGCACTTTGTGGAAACGGCTTAAAGACATTCGAGAGATGATCTGCGAAGAGGTCAGCATTTTCTTTCGGATTTGCAGTCCATTTTCCGTCTTGTGCTTTGATGGGCGGATTTTGTTGTTGCGGTCTATTCAGACGTTTGGTAGCTTTCCACAGTGAGTAATCAGTAGAAGCATCCGTCGTCAAACTTTCAAGAAAACTGCTAAGTGAATCATTTTTGAATTCATAGATTCTTTTTTTCAATTCGTTATTTAGTCGATTAAATACTCTCTTATCGCCCGGAAATCTCGAAGTTTGCCATTTTCTTCGAGCCCTTCTTTTTTCCAATATTAACTCTGTTATTTCTACAGGGTATTTTATTTCTGTTTCTCTTCTGTTCAAAATAGTTGGCGTGCTTTCTTCTGCAGCCTGTTGCACATCAGCAATAAATTGTTCAACTTCGTGGTCAATTTGTTCACTAGTTTCCATTGGGGATCTAAGGTCAATAAAACTTTCCAGTTTTACTTTAAATTCCTCCCAATTTGTTTTTTTATTCACGAGCTTTATATTACTTTTTTCTTTTATTTCTACTTCACTCAGTGATAAAATAGCTGGAGTATGATCTGATGAAAGATCGTAACTACCTACAACACTTACATGATTTCGCTTTATACCTTTGGCCACGAAAAAGTCTATAAGGTCTGGTATTTTGTTAGGATCAGATGGCCAGTAAGTTGGCGTTCCAGAGGAAAAGAATTCACATTTGTGTTTGCGACCTGCTAGATAAAGTCGTTTACCTTTTGTATTTATGAGCCTAGATCCCCATTGGGTATGTTAAGCATTGAAGTCACCACCAACCATAAAGTTATTTCCAAGCGAATTAAGGAGTTCTTTATATTCTTCTTCTGTTGGAGAGCGCCTCGGTGGACAGTATATTGCAGCTATTTTAAACTCTTTCTTTTTCATGCCTATACTGATTGTTGCCACTTGCATATTTTCATTTATTAACCCGGCTTCCTCATGATGTACCAAGCACTTTTTTATTAGTATTGCCGATCCTCCTCTAGCTTTGTCAGCTGGATGCGGAGCGTGATAGCACGTATAGTTTGGCATTTTGTTCTCAAAACTTTGTCCAGTGGCAAAGTGTGTTTCAGACACGAGACAAATGTCTACATTCTCTACGTCTAAAATGATGTTTAGTTCGGATGCATGTTGCAAAAGGCCGTTTGCATTCCAAGTAGCAATTTTAAGTGTTCTGTCCATCATTGTTTTTTAAGAGCGACTTCTTCGCTTAGCTGTTTGATGGTTAAATCCTGTTGGTCGATCCTTTTGAGAATAAGTTGCAGCATTTCTTTTACGGAAGTTTCTTCATTTTTCCGTGCATTTTTTACTATAGTCGAGTATGTTTTTTCAACAGTTCTGCTTTGAGTAACTTCCTTAGAGGGCTCTCTCTTAGTTTTATTTTCCACAGCTATTTTTACTTTTTCTGCGTTCCTAAGTTTTTTTCCAGCAGACGTGTTTTTTTTCTTAAATTACTGCCTTTATATTCTTGGAATTTTTTAGCAACAGGACATCCTCTATAACTAGCAGGGTGATTACCTTGGCAGTTCACACATTTTGCTTTAACTTCTTTGCTCACTGTACAGCTATTCGTTGCATGTTTTCCTCCATACTTTACACAAGCAAACTCATGGTTGCAGTATTTTTGAGTGTGACCAAACGCCTGGCAACGTTTGCATTGTGGAACAATCTTCGGCTTTCGCAAAGGTTCAATTTTAACAATTATGCCCATAATCGATCTAATATTATAGATCTTTTCGAGACTTTCTTTGTTGTCAAAAGTGAGCATGAATAAAGGAAGAGATCTTTTTCTTGTCTTGGTTTCCCCAGAGGAGTCTTTCGTTGTTTCATTCTTAAAAAGATTGACTGCATCAACTGCTTGAAAGCCTTTTTGAACAAGGTCCTCAACTATTTCTTCAGCACAGCATGAAGAATGGAGGCCTCTGGCCACTACTTTTACGGCTCTTGTAGCTTTGTTCTCGTACGAGTGCCACTGAAATTCGTGCTTGCTTAGTTCTTCAGTGACAGATCTATACTCATCGGCGTCTTCGACAGTGACTTTCCAATTGTTTTTATTGTAAGATGTGTATTTACACTCTTTTTTTGTTACATTCTCAATTATTTTCTTCAAATTTCCAAATATTGGCAATCCAGAGATCATAATTGGAGGTGGCAATGCTTTTCTATTGCCTCTAGAGTTAGATTCTGCTCGCACATTAGCTGGCACATCTTTTATTTTTTGTTTTAATATACTCAATTGTTTTTTATTTTCGGTTGGAGAACTTTTGTGATTAATGGGATCAATCTCAGGGCTACCTTCCGCTTTTCTTTTTTTAGCATTACGCCTCTTTCTTTTACTTTCGGTTTCAATCAAAAGTTCTTCTTCATCAGTTTGATATACAGTTGCAGATTTGTTTGCATTTGTCTGTATTGTAGACTCCGACGTTTCCTCGTCTAGCAAGGAAATTTTCTCTTCGAGTTTTTTGACCTGTTGTTGAAGATTCTGAACTAAAACTTCAAGTTTTTTTCTAGCTTTTATTTCTATTTGCCATTCATCAAAGTAGTGTTTGGATTCAACTTGGCACTTTTCTCTAGAACTCTCTTGATCTATATCGTCGATTTTGTCGATCTTTTCATAGTCATTGGTTCCATTTTTGTTAATGATTATTACATCATTTGTAGTTGTCTGAGTTAAAGGTGAATTAACCCTTAGCGTTTTTAGCGGAGTTTTCGGTGTTCTTGTACTCCTATCAAATTTTATATGCAATAATTGGTCCTCCCCAGAATCCGTAGGACCGATCTCATTAGAGAGTGGATTTTCCAGATTTGCTGGAGTGCCACCTGGGGTATTTTATCTGTTTGTTTTGTTCATTGCCATAAATACATGTTTAACTTTGCTTTTTGCTATAAATAGTTCAGTTAATTCTATTCACAGTTTTATTTATATTCAGCCGTCCCTCTGGGATCAGACGCTGACCAGTGTGCCGCACAATTTGTGTCAGACGCTCTTGGATTTAATGTTGAGCTGGTACATTCAGAGTGATATTTTTCTCCTAGTTCCTGAAAAGATAACTCAGGTGACACAGCTCTGGATCCAGTGGATCCACGTTCGTCGTTAGTTCACCTTTCGGCTATCCAGCGGGCACCACATGGAGGTGACGATACGATTTTGCGCCGCCAAATACAATAGTGCAACATCAACATATGTCGCACATATGACATAGTTGCACTACGACAATGGGTCAGTCATTCAGTATTGCCTTTGTTTGTAATATGATCCCTGTATTATTGTCTTTATTTAGTTGACGTAGTTCGATTGCCGTTGTAGTGATTGTATTTGTATAACAATGCATGCATGACACATGCCGAACACTTGGTCATAATCAAACTATGTCATGTGTTTTGAATACGATTTGTGTAATTGTGGGAACTGTGTGTGGTCTCTGGGATTGAGGGCACATTATTTTTCTAATTCACATATTGGTTTATACTGAACAAGAGATTGTTATTCTAAACCGATTAATGTGTTATTTAGCTTTAATTGAAAATTGTTTTGTATACAAGGTTTCCATTTCAGAATTTTATTGTTCACATTATTGCCAGCTGGATTGTCTAGCTGCTCATCCTTTCCAATCGTTATATCAATTGGGAGATGATCAGAATATGTTACTTCTCCCACCATGAAGTCATCAAAAATGCAGCACCAGTCACCACCAATAAGACTTTAATCTATCACTGAGCTACCCTGTTTTCCAATGAAAGTATATTCGCCTCCTCTGTCACTTTTCGTGCAACCGTTTAAAATACACAATCCAAAATCGTTGCATAGTTTTAATATTTTTGTTCCTTCTGCGTTAACTCCTTTGTCTTTGTTGTTGCGTTTTTCACATCCACATACTCCTCGCCTCCATATCGCCCGTCCTCGCATTCAAATCACCCATTATCATTTGTTTTAAAGTACACAGTAGATTGTAGAACATATCATAATTGTGTTGCCAATTATTGCCATTAATATAAACTGGCGCGATGTAAAATATTTTCCCAAACTGCATTAGTTTTATATATCCCATTTTATATTCTATTTTTATTTCACATTTCAAATAAAAATCGTTTTTTATAGCTATAAGTGTTCCCCCACTAGCCCTCCCTCGTATTGCTGTTTTTTTTCTGGTTTCCAATTACATTTATACCTTGGAAAATATTTTTCAAAATAATTGCTTCTTCTAATAAATGAGTTTCAAATAGCATGACAATATCAAATCCCAACAAATATTTAAAGAAATCTGGATAAAAAATCTTGTTGTTAATACAGCCAATATTATATGCTATAAAATTTGTGTAGTGTGTTAATTTATTTTTATTGTTTTATTCCAAAGCCGATGGCCTAAGCTGCTAGTGCTTATATGTGTCTCTACTTCGTAGATTTATCTACGGAGTAGAATAATATGTAATGTAATGTAATGTTTTATTCCATAACAGCCCTGCGCTATTGACCAGAAGTACTTGGCAGCCATTAACGTATTACATATGGACTGCCAGTAGCCAACTTCACGCGCGTTCCAACATATCTAGGGGTGGCATCAACATCTAGCGGGGAATCTGCTTAGCAGTGATATGATTTTTTTAATAAATTATTTACTATTGAAATATTTTGGTGGAAATTGTTATCAAACTTCTTTTATTTTACTAAACAAATCCACTCTCTATAGCATGAGCTACTTACAGATAAATACACTATCGCTTTCAACTCGAATGAAACAAGCTCCAATTAGAAATAAAGAGACAACAAGAATAGCGTTTAGATCGACCAACACTCTAAAAACGTTTCTATTTTCTAACACAAAAGGGAAAATAGATAGAATGGATAAGTCTGATGTTGTATACAAAATTAATTGTATACGTGGGACAGGGACAAATTGTTCGTCTGTATACGTTGGTACCTCCAAACAAAAACTCCGCAATCGTCTCTCCGTCCACCGGTCTGACATTAACAGTGGTGGTTCTCAAAAAACTGCACTTGCCCTCCACTGCATAGAGCGAACCACAAGCCTGACTTAGAAAATGTGACTATACTAGAAGTTGAGAAACACCCTAACAAGAGAATGTTGTTGGAAATGCTACATATCAACAACGAAGAGAGTTCGATCAACAGACGATCTGATTGTGAGAATCTCAGTAACATTTACAGCCAACTAATAAAAAACAATAAAAGAAGGCAAAATTAAGTATAGTCTTTTGTCAGTGTTGGGAGGTGTAATCCAATATTGGCAGCATATGAGTTTTTTTGACACTTGAATTGTCATTTGTTTCTGCCGATGACTTGTCACTGTCATCGGGGTAACTTTTCTTTGATAAACAACAATTAAAAATGTCATCGCGGAGATTAAGCGATTCGCAGAGTTTCTTAAAACCACATTAATTTCTGGGTTTTAATCTGGTTTCCTCGTTCGACGTAAATTCATCTCCATTTATGCACATTCTATCATATTTTAAGACTACTTTTAGATTTCAACGCTCGCGCTTTAATACCTTACGTACGTGCAATAGATGAGTTCTTCTAAATCTCATATTCCTCGGGTAGTCCTTCTGCACAGAAACGTTAAGATTTTTGAATTTTCCCGTGTGCTTTAAAATGGTGTATAAAATCTCTTTTTTATTTACCTTGACAATAAATACATAGTGTGGTTGTCTCCGGTTGTGGTGTAATAATATGAAAAAACGAAAATAAAAACGAATATTAAAATTTTTATATTTATTATTTTATTTTATTTTGAAATAACAATAATCAATTATACGCCCGATGATGGATGACAAATATCCGAAACGCGTCGCGATATATCAAACAAATTAAAAGTTGTGAAAATTATTGTTATTTCAAAATAAAATAAAATAACAAATATAAAAATTTTAATATTCGTTTTTATTTTCGTTTTTTCATATTATTGACAATAAAGTTTTTATATATTTTTTTAAACGATTTGACTTGTTTTATTTCTTCGATATTGTTGGTGTTTGGGTCATCTGAGAGCTTAGCACATAGCTCTGAAACTTGTTGTTTCTGTTCAACTTGGCCATTGGCTTCAATTCGAAAAACTAAGTTTCTTTCCGTGGATTGCAATTGTAGGTGTTCTATTTGTTTTTCTAAGAATCCATCTTTTTCTTGAAGTGAATGGACATTGACTCTCAGTTCATCATTTTCACGCCTTAGAACACTTATGTCAACCAGAACCTCCTCAATGTCAGTTTTGGTTGCAAGATGTTTTTGCTTAGAGTGGTATAACTCCTCCTGATTTGCCGGTCATATTCGATACTAAGTTAGTTGCAGAATTGTTAGCAAGGTCAATCGTGTTTTTGCCTTTTTATCCAAATTCATTGATCATATCAAGAAACCTCATTAACATCTTTACAAACAGTGCATCTCTCTAGATGGTATTAGTTCTACTGACTTAGAGCAAGTAAGCTGTATTAAAAACTCTAAGAATCGAGTGCTCGATTTTTTAATTTCTTCAAAACTGTTGTACACCAATTACGTCAACGAAATGGGAGTTTCTTAAAAACAGGACCAAAAAGTTTTTGGCTTTTTATTAACTTGAAAAAAAAAATCGGATGGCTTCCCAGCAAGTTTGTTTATATGAGAACACTTCCGTACAAAATCCCAGTGATATTTGCAATGCATTTGCAAATAATTTTGGTAACTCATTTGTTGATACTCATAGAAGTGTTGATATAGATTTTTTTATATACGTGAACAGCTATCTTCAAGTTATTTTAGCAATATTCCTGTGAAACAAGATAAAGTTTAACATATTTTGTCATCCTTAAATGATGATTACTCTTATGGCCCTGACGGTTTTACCCCAATTGTTCTGAAGAAATGTAGTAGCGTACACTGAACCGAAGAGGTACACCATAGTAATGAAAAAGGTCATCTATTTGATGTAGAATTCTTCAATTTTAGTCCAGTGAACCTTTTCAATCATGAATCAAAATCCATCAATATGGAAAGATTTAAGTGGTGAATTTAAATAATGAAAGTAAAAAGGAAATAAGAGTGTTTTGAAATATGAAGTGGAATTAAAAGTGAAAGACGTAAAGTGAGTTGTATTAAAACGAAAAAAAAGTTTTATTTAGTAAAACGAACCTAGATAAAACCTAACATTGGTGTCAGAAGTGTAATTACATACAACTTTGGTGAAAAGTGATTGTGCAAAAATGGGTAAGCATCTGAAAGATCTAAACGCTGTTGAACTAGAAGCAGAACTCAACAAACGGGGTCTTCCTACTGCTGGAATGAAAAACGACCTCATTATTCGTCTGCAAGAAGCCATGAGACGGCACGGCGAAAATCCAGACACTTCTGTCTTGGAAATCGAAATGGAAGAAGAACAAGTAAGTACCAACACAGACTTGTCCAATATGTTGGCTCTTCTTCTCGAACGTTTCGAAGATCAAAGAGAAAAACAAAAGAATGAACTAACGAAACTTCTCGAACGTTTCGATGATCAAAGAAACGAGCAAAAAGAACTCTTCGAAGAACAACGCAATGAACAAAAAGAACTTTTCGAAAAACAGAAGAACCTTCTCGAAACAAAACTTACTGTGTTAGAAGATAAGTTTCTTGCTGTTGACCAACGTGTTGAGGGAGTAGAAAAACAACTTCTAAGTGTTGATACAACATTTGAGAGGTTCAAAGAACAAATTACGAACGTAGAAGAAAATTCGAGCAAAAACTTTAAAATATTGTCAAAGAATTAGACAAGGTAAGTGTTGCGAAACATCTGGCAATGCCTTTGTAAATTTCCGAACGCACCGAGAATCGAATTATCCTACACTGACATTTCCATGCGCTAAATGAAAAAACTGAACATAACCTGGCGAAGTGGCGATACGAAGGAAAGAAGAAATACGAAAGTAATTTGCATATTAATAATAATTTATGATTAATATTGATTTATATATTAATAATAATAATTATATTCATTTTAGGAATTTTTTAATAAATATTATTATTGAAAGGAATTTGAGACATTTTTCTCCACAACATTTTAAAAAATTCTTTCTTGAACATGCCGCCAAAGCCCGCCAAGAATACTGGAACCAAGCCGAAGACTTTCAGTTGTCTAGCGTGCACTAAGGAGGATAATCTTCGAATGGTTCGTTGCGACAACTGCGATGGATGGTATCACTACTTGTGTGTCGGAGTAACATCTTCAGTAGCATATCGTGATTGGCGTTGCAAATCATGTTCTGGCCTATTATCAAGCAGATTAATTGCATCACAACAAACACCTCCAAATGCTTCAAAGAATCGCTCCAATACATCTTGTAGTGAGGGAAAATCGCATAAAGTAGCACCAGAACGACGAATGTCTCTTAATGACAGAGTCAATTCTTCACGTCCTGCTGTTGACGTTGTTTCCCACAATCCTTCGTGCTCTTTGTCTGAAGGATTTATTGCTTTAAATAACATGCCTCTTAAAGGTGACGGAGTTCTGCCTGCTCCCAAAGATAAAGCAGTCAGTGCTGATGCATTAGCTCTCTCAACAGGTGGGCTAAATTTATTACACGAGAACGAAAAGGTCACAATGGAACATGCGCAAGTGTCTTTGGATAATCATGTCGGTTCCGATTCACCATTAAATGCTTCTCGACGTCGGAATGAAACCTCTGCAACTAATCAACCTACGCGCGCACGTTCCCAAAGTTCAAAAGCTTCTTCTGCTAACGTTCAACGATTGAACGCTCAAATGGAATTGTTGAAGGAGGAAAAGTTACTTTTACAGCAGAAAGAGATATTGCTCCAACAAAAAGAAGATCTCTTCCGTAAGCAAAAAGATATAACTGCGCAACTTGAAGTGGAGGAAGATCAGGTTTCTCTTTCAGATGATGAAAGTGTAAATTTTGTTCAAATCGAAAGCTGGCTAAAAGAATCTCGTCCAGGTCCTATTTTGCAATTGCCAAAAAATATACTTGGTGCAGAAAGCACAGCCGTACGACTGCCTCAGCATACATTTTCGCTTCCAGTCAACATAGCAACCAGAACCCCACACGAAGATCCAATTTTGCAACAAATCTTGGACAAATTACTTTCTTTGGATATCAAAATTTCCACGAAGCCCGCTGAAACTTACCAGTCTGATTGGAGTCCGGGTATTTTTCCCACAATTACAACCAGCACAGTGCATGACACGGAAGCTGCACTCAATAATGCACAGAGTGTAATTCAACGTGTGTCCTGTGAGCAGTTGGCGGCTCGTAATGGTGTACCGAAAGAGCTTCCAAGGTTTGAGGGTGACCCAGAGGAATGGCCTTTATTCATGGCAACATTCGAACAGACTACAAAACTTTGTGGTTTCTCTGATTCGGAAAATCTACTTCGGCTTCGGCAATCTTTGGAAGGCAGAGCACGTAAAGCAGTTCGAAGTTTATTACTTCACGAAACTTGCATGTCACAAATAATGTCAACTTTACGAATGAAGTTTGGAAGACCAGAGCTTATTATCGATGTTTTACTGACCCAAATCAAAGATATGCCTACACCCAAGGAAAGTCGGACTGAAACTATAGTTGACTTTGCGATTGAGGTGCAAAACATCTTTTTTTTTTTTTTTTTTATATTGAGCGCGCACTAAAGGGGTTATGAATACCCTTATAATGATTAAACACAGTGCGAGCAATTAGGAAATGAGGATAGGATTAGAAAGGAGAAACCGATGCACATTGGTTTTGAATGTCTGCAGACTGTAATGAGTGGGAAATACTGTGTCTGGTAAAGCATTCCACATTCGCGTAGTGCGGCTAAAGAAAGAATCTCTGTACTTAACAGTACGTCCGAAATTGGGCTCAAGGGTAAACTGATGGGCATTCCTAGCAGTACGGGTATTACGGTTGAATTGTTTAAGGGGAGGAATGCAACTGGCTATTTCACTAGAGCATTGTTTATGAAAATAACGATAAAACAATGACAGGCATGAGACCTTGCGGCGGTGTTCAAGAGAAGCAAATGTCTCAGTAAGAGAACGATCTCCTATCATTTTTAAAGCTCTTTTTTCAATTCTATCCAGAAGACTCAAGTACGTTATTGGGGCTCCAGCCCAAATATGAGAGTTATACTCAAGTTTGGGACGAATAAAAGCTTTGTAAATTGTAGCCAGATCAGAAGGGGTAAAAAACTTCTTGCATCGTCGGAGAAAACCTAAACACTTAGCAGCATTTTTGGCGATGTCAAATATATGATCACTCCACAGCAAGTGGTTTGTGATGCACATACCTAGGACCGATAGTTGTTCAATCTCCTCGATGCAAGTACCACCCATGGATAGTGGCATTGGGGGAGGGTTACGCTTTTGCGACAGTAGGCAGCATTGAGTTTTCGAAGCATTAAATTCTACACGGTTTTTAAATCCCCATTGAACAATGCTGTCAAGATCAGAATTTAATGAGCTTATCATACGCTGCCGTTGGTAGTCCACATCCGAGGAACAAGGATGAGAATCTAAAAACGAATATGAAAAGCAGAGGGTACTGTCATCGGCGAAACAATGTAGTGGGTTAGAAGTTTCAGACAAAAGATCATTTATAAAAAATAAGGAAGAGCGTCGGAGACAAAACGGAGCCCTGGGGCACACCAGCGTTTATTTTGTGGATATCAGATTTGAACCCGTCCAATACTACTTGAATTGAACGGTCCGAAACGTAATTTCTAACCCAACAAAGAAGAGATTCATCAATACCAAAAGCACGCATTTTCGATAAGAGAGCTTGATGCCAAACTCTATCAAATGCCTTTGAAATATCAAGTGCAATAATCTTACTTTCTCCAAAACGATGTAAAGATTTATTCCACTGTTCGGTGAGATAAACCATGAGATCACCAGTGGACCTATTACAACGAAAGCCATACTGCCGGTCATTAAGAAGCTTCCGTTCTTCAAGATATTTCTTAAGCTGAAAATTGATCAGCGTTTCCATGACCTTGGAAAGAAGGGACGTAAGTGCAATTGGACGATAGTTAGAGGGGGAGGAGGATTCACCTTTTTTAGGGACAGGCTGGATAAATGCAGTTTTCCATCCACTCGGAAAGAGACCAGTAGAATAGGACAGATGGAAAAGCTTACGCAGTGGTTTTGCCAGCGTTGAAGAACACCTCTTCAGAACAATAGCGGGGATACTATCCGGGCCAGCGGATTTGTGAATGTCAAGATCTTTTAGGACTCTAGCAACTGAACGAGTGCGAAAGAATATTAGTCCCATAGAATCGTTTACGCTTTGAAGTACAGGAGGAGTCATGTCACTCATTGGCAGCATCGAATTAACAGCAAACTGTGCTGCAAGCAGATTGGCTTTATCAATCGAGCTTACAAAAGGAGTGTCATTGGAAACGAGCGTAGGAACTGACGATGACGTAGTGTTGCGCACATTTTTTACAAATGACCAGAAATTTTTACTACCTTTGGGACATTGTAGTATTTTTTGCCTTAATTTCTGGTCATGCAAAAATTTAATGCGTCGAATATGTCCGTTACAATTCTTTCTAGCTTGTTTGAACTTATTCCGGTTTTCCTCAGTAGGGTTGGCTTTATAAATCCGGAAACTTACATCTTTGATCCTAATAACCTCTTTACAACTCGAATCAAACCATGAGTTTTCATTAGGTTTGATAGATTTTACCCTATTCGGGATAAAATTTCTCATTCCTAAAAGAATTAAGTTTGTAACCATATCTGTGCTGGAATCCACGTCACTATCGAGGAAGCATAGTGACCAGTTAAAGTTCCTGAAGAAGTCGTTGAGACCGTTCCAGTTGGCTTTCTCATATTGCCATACGGTTCTCGTAGGGTTTTTCTCTTTAACTGGGGTTTTTTGGCATGAGAAATTAGCAGATATGACACAATGGTCGGATGTGCCTAGAGGCGGTAATACACTAATCGTATATTTATTAGGATCAGAGGTAAGAAACAAGTCTAGAGTGTTGGCGGACTGACCTGCAACGTCAGGAATCCGAGTCGGCTCATCAACTAACTGAGTCAGGTGGTTTAACTCAGCAAAGATCTCGACATACCTTCCTTCGGGTGTTGTCTGACCAGAATAGCGCAGCCACGAAGAATTGTGAACATTGAAATCGCCAGTAACAACGATCTCACTGTGCGGAAAGTGGGATACAATTCTCTGGATAGAGTCGGACAGCGCATCGAATTCGTTGGAAGTCGAATTACTATCCAAACTTGGGCTACGATAAATAAAACATGTATGAATGATGCGCCTTTGGACGGTGAATTTAAACCACATATAATTAAAATTTGTGTTGGTGCACTGACCATATTGTGGTAGAAGTTGATAGGCAACATCATTCCGTACATATACGGCTAGACCATGGTGAGAAAAGAATAAAGGCACTAAGCTATAACCGTAAAGGTTAAACTCCGAGTGGTCAGTGGTTTCACCAACCTGAGTTTCGCTTAGTGCCAAAATAGCTGGCCTGTTCAAAACAGTATGAACGTACGCAGCATGGAAATTTTTCCTAAGCCCACGAATGTTGCTATAATGAACACTGAACTTACCAGCCATCACAATACACAAAAACACTAAAAAACCAAAACAAGACAGTTAACTATGAAGCAAATTCTTTTTGGACACTAAAACTTCACAGTTGTTTTTTTTTTTTTTTTTTTTTTTATACAGATCTTATTCAAATGGAGCTTAAAGCAAGCATCAGCAGATGAAAGAAGATTTGCCGACACATAAAATGTGTCCCACTGGCTCATCACTTAGTGCAGGTGTTAGTTGTTAGTAGGCACAATGCAACAAAAACAAAAACACTTGCACATAAAAAGATGAAAACATATAAAGACAAAATTAAACAAAATTACACAGAAACATTTAGGATCGTGGAGCACTGGTTCTGAAGATAGTTTTTAAATTACTTTTATTTAAATTAAAATCCAACACACCATTGTTCAAGTTATATAACTTACTCATCCGCGTGAGAGGCTCATGCATGCCATAATTGGTTCTGTGATGTTCAATATTAAAAAGCTCAGAACTTCGAAGGTGGTACGACCGTCCGCGGTAGTTAAAACCAATTAAGGCTAACAGATCCGATGAATCAATTTGTCCAGAGATAAGTTGATGGAGAAAAATTAAGTCATTGTTTACTCTACGTTGATATAAAGATTGTATCTGCAAAAGCCTTATCCGATGCTCGTATGGTGGCAGGTTATAAGGATCAGCCCATGGAAGGCCTTTAAGAGCAAAGCGAATAAAATTATGCTGGACTGATTCAATACGTTTCTTATGGATTTCATAGTAATTTCTTATGTAATTTACCATTAGTGTTATGCCTTAATGGCAAATTAAAACTGATCCGCTCCTGAACCCCAAAAAAAATTTAACCGCAATTTATCTAGTTATCATTTCACATAGTCTATTGCCGCACTGTATGATATGTTTATAACAGCAGTATTTGCAGTGGCTATGCGAAACAATTGTGGGCGAAGGTGGAACAGAGAGGGAGGGGAGCACAAGGAAGACTAGTTGTGTTGGTTTTTATTTTATTTTTCTTTATATTGTTGGATGAATGTGCACTGCACTGCACTGAAGAAACTTGGTTATTTTATTTGGCAATTTTTTTTATTTTATTATTGCACACGCGGCGCGTAGGTTTCTTTATTTTAATTTTGTGTGATTGAAAAAAGGGAGGTGGAATTTATGGATTTATTTATTTTTCTGTTTTATTTTATCAACACAGCAGAGATAAATGTACTACGCTCCCACGCGTGCGCTCACGGTGAGATGTAGATCGGAACTCAATCTGCGCTACAATGAAAGCTTCTGGTTTAGTGGATCATTTGCGCAACCCTGAACTACAACAAGAATTGGTTAGCAAGCTCCCTGGTCTTTTGGGTCCTTTTTGGGGAATGCACAAGTTAACCTTAACCAGCTGCACATTAGAAGACTTCAGTAAATGGTTGCTTCAACTAGCAGAAGGTGCAAACATAGTTATGATTCCAAGTACATCAAGTAAAGCACGTCGGCGAAGAACGCTTAACACACATGTTGAGTCAGTTGAAACTTTAAATGTTGAATCTTGCGTTATCTGTAAAAGTGATTGCCTTCGCGTGGACAAGTGTGATACTTTTTTACAACTAAAAAGAGCAGACAAGTGGAAGGCCATTCGATCGCACCAGCTTTGCAGAAGATGTCTCCAGCCTCATCTTCCTATGCGCTGCACCTCTGACGCAGTATGCGGTGTAAATGGATGTCGCTTTATTCATCACCCGAGTCTTCACAAATTACATTTATTGGATTCAATACCAACTCGCTTTTCGACGAATACTCATTCTCTAGACGAAACACCATCAATTCTCTTTCGTGTTCTCCCAGTTGTTTTATATGGAAATGGTATTGAAGTCTCAACGTTTGCATTTTTTGACGATGGATCATCCTCAACACTAATTGATGAAGATTTGATGCATAAGCTAAATTTGAAAGGCATTTCGCAACCATTGTGTCTTCGATGGACTTCGGACACGCATCGATATGAAGACGATTCAATGATTGTTCAATTTGACATATCCGGAGCTAAGAGTGATGCTAAACGTTCTCGATTCCCACTGAAAGATGTTCACACTGTGAAGAAGCTAAATCTACCACATCAATCGCTCGACGTTGATTTATTAAAAGCCAAGTACAAGCACTTAAGAGGTATTCCCATGAATTCATATACCAATGCTGAACCAAAATTGCTAATAGGGCTCAACAACTGCCGACTTGGTGTTAGCCTTAAATCTAAAGAAGGCGAAGATCATGAGCCAGTGGCGGAAAAAACTCGTTTGGGTTGGACTTTAAAAGGCAAATCAGGCAATAATTATACAGCCACTGGAGCAAATGCAACTCACCACTATCTACACATTTGCGACTGCGAGGTCTCGACAAACAGTGACGAGAAGGGATGTGTTTGGAACTGCAAACTTGATCAAAAGTTATTCCTCTGTCATGACAATGATACTTGCATCGATTTGGATAAAGTTTGTGATGGCAAAATGGATTGTCATGATCAAAGTGATGAAAGTTCCAAGTGCACCGATACTCAATTCAATTGTGAATCCAAACATTGTCCTAAAGACAGTTCATGTCATGCACTTCCAAATGGAGCAGATTGCATCTGTTCTACTGGTTATAAGTACAACAATCAAGCAAACACTTGCGAAGATATAAACTATGGTGAAAACTATGGTGTTTGCAGTCAAGGATGTATCAACAATATTGGTTCTTACAAATACACTTGTGGTGAGAAGTACAAATTGAAATCTGATAACAAGACCTGCGTTGTAAGGAGTGGTGAACTCTTGCTATTATATTCAACTCAGAAATCCGTTGTTGGAATGTATTTGAAAACAAGGCATCTATACACAGTCGCTGATAACCTCACCCTGGTAATAGGAGTGGCATTCGGGCCAGAATATTTACTGGACAAATATTCATCATGAGTTGGAAAGCATTGTGAAAGCACGAGAGGATGGGTCGAAGCAGGAAATTCTACTCACGTCAGGGCTGGACGCTCCTGAAGACCTCGCAGTAGATTGGTTAACTGGAAATATCTATTTTCCGATAATGTTTTAAGACACATAGCCGTTTGTTCGAATAATGGACATTACTGTATGCCTTTAGTTGTCATCGATGTCCATCAACCACGTGGAATTGCCTTATGGCCTCAAAAAGGACTCATGTACTGGACCGATTGGGGTATAATGCCTATGATTGCAAGGGCTTCCATGGACGGTGCTGATCCAGTGGCTCTAATAAAATCGGACATTCACTGGCCCAATGGAATCACCTTGGACATTCCAAATGAAAGATTTTACTGGGTTGATGCCAAACTAATGACAATAGAGAGTGCCAAAATGGACGGGTCTGACCGCAGATTGGTATTGGCTGATATCCTTAAACATCCGTATGGCATAGCAGTGTTTGAGGATAATTTATATTGGTCCGACTGGGGCACCAAAAGCGTCCATACTTGTCACAAGTTCACTGGCAAAGGTCATGAAGTTATTGCTAAGGATCGTCGGATTTATGCGGTTCATGTTTGTCATTCTGCAAATCAGCCAAGAACTGATAACCCATGCAAAGATCGACGGTGCACTCATCTATGTCTTTTGGCATCAAATAATACAGCAGCCTGTGCATGTCCGGATGGAATGACTTTGGCTATTGATCGAACTCGATGCACAAAGTCAACAAAAAAACAGAAGCTTTATGTAGGTTTGAAAAATATCGTTTTGGAAATGGAACACACGACCTTTGGAAAACACAAGATCATTTGGAGTGACAATGGCACCAACTTCAAAGGCGCCGAAAGAGAGCTGAGGGAAGCATACAATTTAGTCGACCAAAACAAAATAACCAGAGCATTCACGAACCTTTCCACAAAGTGGCGTTTTATACCACCAAGTTCACCACACATGGGAGGCGCTTGGGAGCGCTTAGTGCGTTCCGTCAAAGATGTGCTTTACAAAATAATGCCGTCACGTAATCCAACTGATGAAATTTTACGAGGAATGCTGATGGAAGTGGAGATGATCGTTAACACCAGACCACTCACGTACGTTCCGATTGATCATGAAGAGGACGAAGCATTAACACCTAACCACTTTCTGCTTGGAAGCTCTAGTGGTACAAAGCCTTTAACAGAAAATGAAGGAGTACAACTCCGAAGGAGTTGGAAAAACACTCAGCAACAGCCCCAGGCTTTGTTGGCCGAAAGGAAGAGTCATCAGAGTCAGCAGAGTAAGAAGTGCGTTAATCAAAACGATTGCTGGAGTTTACGAGAGACCGGCAGCAAAAATCGCAGTACTGGATGTTCGTCGGCCGCAAGAATACGAAGTAGGACCTCAGGAGGACATACTGGGGGGGAGTGTTGCGAAACATCTGGCAATGCCTTTGTAAATTTCCGAACGCACCGAGAATCGAATTATCCTACACTGACATTTCCATGCGCTAAATGAAAAAACTTAACATAACCCGTCGAAGTGGTGATACGAAGGAAAGAAGAAATACGAAAGTAATTTGCATATTAATAATAATTTATAATTAATATTGATTTATATATTAATAATAATAATTATATTCATTTTAGGATTTTTTTAATAAATATAATATATATAATTATATTCATTTTAGGATTTTTTTAATAAATATAATTATTGAAAGGAATTCGAGACATTTTTCTTCACAACAGTAAGAAAACTGAAGGTACGAGAAAATTCTAGTGACTATTTAAAGAGAAAAGAAATGCATCCGCCAACTTTTGATGGACAAACTTCTTGGTCAATCTATAAGAGACAATGCGAAGCAGCAGCAGTGACAAACAGCTGGGAAGATGAGGACAAGTTTGTTGCACTAACACTGGCTCTCAGAGGACCGGCTGCTGAGTTACTGTAAACAATACCAGCAGAGATGCAATGCAACTTTAGTGCACTTTCAAAAGCCATTGAAAAACGCTTTGGATATGGCCATATGCAAAGAGTCTTTAGAGTTCAACTAAACACCAGAGTTCAGAAACGGGGTGAAACTCTTCAGCAGCTTCAAACAAACATCGAACTACTTGCTCACTTGGAATATCCAACTGCGGGCGAAGAAATCATAAACCAATTCGCCGCGGAAGCCTTTGTTCGTGCCTTGTCTGACATTAATCTCCAGAGAGCGGTACGAACAGCTGGAAAACGAACACTGCTAGAAGCATTAGCTTCGCCTTGACTATGGAAGCAGTTGAACAGGCTTCACTAGGAGTACATCGGGTAAGAGAAGTTGCTATAGAAGAATACTCTTGCCAAAGAATGGCATTCCAGAACAACCATCGAGATGGACAAATCCGATGCTGGAATTGCAATTAGACCGGACATTTCGAGCGCCAGTGCCGAATGCCACAAAGAAGAAGCGCATGTCAACATTACGGAAGCAGAAATAATACATCAGAAGAGACTACAAATAAGACCAACGCCCACCTCGTCAAGTTTCCCGGCAGTGAAACGAGTAAGAACCAACTTCGAGGGGCAGAAGCTGGGTTCTGGTATCTATGGTCCCAGAAACAACATCCAAGTCACGCAGACTAAACGAAACATTAAAAGCACCGGTTGAAACGCAATGTTTTCCTGGACTATAGGCCGCTAAACGCTTTAATTTTGAATAATAATTCAGAAAAATCCACTTAAAATAAACTGATGCTAAGTCTTCTACTTGGTTGAATACTCTTAATATAAAAAATAAACTTTTTAAATTAATTTTCATATTAGTATATAGAATTTGTATCATTACTTATTTTATTTCTTTGAAACAATAAAAGTCTAACTGTGGAAGCAGCTATTAACAACAAGCAATACGTGGTTACCATCGACACCGGTGCCACCGCTTCCACTGCACGAAGAGACTTGGTCAAGATGGCATGGCTACACAACACCAACAGCTATTGTCTGAAGACTGCAACAGAAGAAGCAGCAAGAGTGTACGGAGAATTCCGTCTTCGGGCCCGCTTGGTAGAACTGGATTTTGAACATCCATTTCTAGTGGCAGATATATGCGATGAGTGCATTATTGGAATCAACTTTATGAAAAAGCATAAAATAATTCTCGACATTGTTAACCAAGTTCTTAAAAACCGAAATATAGAGATTCCAATGGTTTATGGCAATCAAACCTCTTCATCGATAAGAGCAATCATCAAAGAAGATATGTGCCTGCCTCCTTCGTCAGAAGTTTTTGTTTGGACAAACATCAAAGATGATTTCAGGAGCCATCGATACTTTATGGTTTAACCAGACCCTGAGCATTGCTCCCAAATTAACATCGTGGGAAAGACGCTGTTGGCACCTCAAATTAACATGTTGTCCATACGAATACTTAACATCAAACCATATGAGATCAAGCTCAGAAAAGTAGAAGTTGTCGGTAAATGTGACCATGTAGCGGCAATAACAAAGATAACCGAAGAACATCCCAAAAAATCAGTGAATCCAGATAAAGTCATTGCTTTGAAGAGAAAAATGTTTAACTGCTGTAAACTGGATCAACAACAGCTAAGATTTGCTGGAAACCTTCTACAAAAGTTTGCTGATGTTTTCGCTTCACAGGACGGTCAATTTCGGAATAGGAGCCGTTCTCTCCCAGGTTCATGATGGTCAAGAAAAAGTTGTAGCATACTTCAGCAAGGTGCTCTCAAAGACAGAGAGAAATTACTGCGTAACCAGAAGAGAACTTCTTGCTTTGGTTTTGGCCACAAAACACTTTCGTTAATATATTTACGGACGGACCATGCAGCGTTAAGATATTTTTTGAATTTTAAATACCCAGAAGGTCAAGTAGCCAGGTGGATCGAGAGACTTCAGACATATGACTATGAAATCGAACATTGAAAAGGAAAACTAAACTCGAATGCAGAGGCCCTATCTCGTCGGCCATGTAACCAAGACTGCAAGCATTGCACTCGCCGGAAAGAAAATTAATCTATTGCCACATAGCGAACAAGAGTTGAACCCATTGGCGGCTGGAGTAACGAGGCAATCTTGCATGGAAAGAACATGAAGAGAAACCAGAATGGGGAGACATTTCTGATAGAAGTCCGACCCTCAAAGCCTATTGGGCACAATGGAATTCTCTTCATGTGCAGGAAGGTTTGCTCAAACGAAGATGGGAATCCTCAGATGGCAAAGGTTAATGACATTCTACGTGAGATGCATGATGGATCTTCTGGAGGCCATTTGGGTATCAACAAAACTCTGGAGAAAATTCGAGAACGTTTTTACTGGCTGCATGCAAAAGACAATGTGGAAAAATGGTGCAGAAAATGCGTCACATGTGCAGCCACCAAGGGACCAGGCAGAAAACTACAGAGTAAGATGCAACAGTACAACGTTGGAGCACCTTTTGAAAGAATTGCCATTGATATTGCAGGTCCATTTCCTGAGTCTAACAGTGGAAAACGATTCATTCTTGCTTTCATGGATTACTTCAGCAATTGGCCTGAGGCGTTTCCCATTCCAAACCAAGAAGCGAAGGCAGTTGTATATCAGATTGTGTACTATTGGGTCAGCAGGTTCGGTATTCCTATGGAGCTCCATTCTGACCAAGGAAGGATTTTCGAATCCAAAATCTTTCAAGAGGTCTGTTCGCTACTTGGCGTCAAGAAGACGAGAACAACACCACTTCATCCGCAGTCTGAGAGAATGGTTGAACGTTTCAACAGGACTCTCAAAGAACACCTTTCCAAAGTAGTAGGTGACTTCCAACGAGACTGGAACCAACACATTCTTCTATTTTTAATTGCATAATGAAATACGGTGCACAGCACAACTGGTCACACTCCATCAGAAATGGTATTCGGTACAAATATCCGGTTGCCTAACGAAATTAAATTCGGATATCCAAAGGGCGAAAAACGAAATGAAGAGGAATACGTGGATTACCTTAATGAAAAACTCACTGACATCCATGACAGGATAATTACTAAAATAAAGCTAGCAAGTGATCGAATGAAAACACGCTAGGATGCAAACCCCACAACGAAACCTTTCCATGAGGGAGATCTAGTGTTGCTTTATAATAATCATCGACAAAAGGGAATTTCACCAAAACTTCAACAAAACTGGGAAGGACCTTACCGTGCTGTTACAAGGATCAATGTTGCGGTTTACCGAATTCAGCGAAGTCTAAGAGGCAAGCCAAAAGTTGTTCACATTGACCGGCTATACCGCTACAGTGAAGAAGATGGTGAAGAAGATTCTAAAGTGCTGAATGGTGCAGCCACTATAAATACGAGTGCACCATGCGGCAAGAAGTTAGTTTAAATTTGAAATTAGTCGTGTACAAGTCGGTAATTTGAAAGTGATAAAGTTTGAATTTAAAATAAAGAAAGTAAAAAGGAAATAAAAGTGTTTTGAAATATTAAGTGGAATTAAAAGACGTAAAGTGAGTTGTATTAAAACGGAAATAAGTTTTATTTAATAAAACGAACCTAGATAAAACCTAACAATATGATGAATTAGTTCATCGTATTGATGATCGCATTCATGAATATGACGAAAATTTAGAGATAGTTATCATCATTTTGAGCATATATAATCATCAATGTGATGAATATATTCATCATATTGGTGTATACATTTATTATATTGATGATCATGTACATGAATAGGCTGAATGTTTTTCATCTATACATTGAATACATTCATCAATATTATTCGGATTTTCATCATTTTGATGATAGTATACATAAATGTGATGAATACATTTCATTAAGTCCGTAAATATATTCATCTATATGATTCACATTTTGAATATTTTGCATCTATTCGGTGAATATATTCATCGATATGATTATTTTGGAATCTTCTCCAGACCCATTTAAACCTTTTGTAGAAAAATAAAAACAAATAGATTTTAATTTGAAAAGTCTTATAAGTTGTTTTATTTGATAACATCTTTCTGCAATGGTTCTATTGATAATTTTTTTTTTTTGTATAAATACCTGAAACCTAACATACATGAAAAATAACAGATACATACCTATGTTGTGTAATAATTATGTTGTGTAATATCTATTTTGTATCGCAGTCTTAAACTTGGGTAGGTTTTTCTGTTGTTTTCCTGTCTTTAATGCATTGTCTCTGTATATATCACAACAAAGAAAGATACTTAAAAATAAAATTACTTGTACTTATTTTAAAACTTTAGGTACCAAACGGTATCCCTTAAATTGTTTGAGATGCGGCCAAAAATCTCCTTCTGTGTTGTACGGCGAGAATCTCTAAGGCATCAGTTGATAAATTTTCAAGGTCCATGATTTTGCCTCAAGCTTCAGCATCAGGCTCTGGATCTTAAAAAAAAATATTTTATAATAATATTATGGTTTAACATATTTCACTTAAGTTACAACATTCATTATATTGACGAAAACAATTCATCAATGTGAAGAAAATAAAAACGCGCTCATTATTAGGAGGAAAATTTCTTCGAAATACATACCTTTTGTTAGCTTAATAATTAAGTATTCCGATCAATAAAATAAAACATCTTTTATTTAATTTAAACGAGCACGAAGTTTTTATTAAATCAAGAAAACGACTACTCACTACGACGGCGTAAAATCAACTGCTCCTGCTCGTCTTTATTATTTTCAATTTTCCCTTTCGTCTTTCTTTTTGTGGTCGATTTTGATGGCCTGGCGTGGCACCTGGTCACAGTGCGACCAATGAATTATTTGAAATCATGCTAAGTCCAGTATTTTAGTATGTTTTTTTTAAGAAAAAGTGCTAAAAATCATGCTAAACATTTTTTCGAATACAAAACCTGCTAAAAATCCTGCAAAAAGCTTTAAACTAATAAAAACATTGTTTTTTTTTCAGAAAAAATAGTATTTATTAAGCAAACATAACAAAAACATAAAAATTACTTCGTGACACTAATACTATTTTATAAAAAGGAACAAACATCAGTTAAATTCAGTCATTGTTTTTGTAAACAACATTAAAAATATTGGGCTTCATTTACAGCCTCCTCAAAAGCATCAGGCAAATCTTTTTCTTCTTCAGGTGCATTATAGAATGTTACTAATCCCAATTCTTTCACAATTTTGCTTGGAATGGCGAAACTGTCACAACAAACTTCTGACAAATTGTCTCTGATAAGAACAGCAGCATTAGATATCGGCAGAACCAAATAAGATATAGCGAAATTTTATAGCTCTTGGTATGGATTTTCATTGGAAGCATCTGTGAATCGATTCACCTCACACTAAAACTCAACAGTACTATCTTTATTTCCCCAAACATTCAAGTGTAAATTATTCCACTGCGTTTCTATTTTACTTGCTAGTTCCGAATTGATTTTTCGAGTTTTGAAAAAATCTGTTAACAGTTTTTTCAAAATTTATTTTCATCTTCTAATGTTATTGAATGTTCTGATCTTAAGACTTGCAATTTTTCCTGAAAATTGTATTGGGCTTTGTTCATACTTACGTTTGTTTTGATTTGACTAACCTTTTGTTATTCTATACTTCGGCTTAACTGAAATCCTGCTAAATTTTCAAACTAAAATATAGAATCATGCTAAAAAAATGCTAGCATGATTTGGTAAAAAAACCTGCTAAAAATAAAACTTTCCTGCTAAATTTTGCAGGAAAAATGCTAAATTGGCCACACTGCCTGGTCATAGCCCATAATGATGAAGTTGATGTTATTTGCGAATTGCGAATCATCGTCATCGCATTGTGGTGTACCTTCTCGGTCCACAAATGCATTTGTTGTTGTTTTTTTCGGACCGAGCAGTAAGCGCTTGTTATGCAATGCACATTGTTTTTGTTGCTCTGGTGTAGTTGCTATTTTTCGTCGCAACACCCGTTAGGTTTTCGTCCTGCTGCTGACGATGAAGGAAGGGTTGCTCATGTTAAGGTATAAGAAATTATCCTACATCGTCGTTGCTCATGCAAGTTATCGAAGTGCCGAGCATTCGATTGAAAAATAAAACAATCGGCATTGACTTACTGAAAACAACTAAAACTTTATTATAATTTTTTCCTTATTTATACATAAAACCTTAACAAATTGTTAATAAGTGGATTTCTTAGAATCCAAAGTTGAATGATAATACAAATGTGAACATTTAAAGGGTTACATATTTTCTTAATAATGCAATGTGTACAATAAATGCAATATACATTTACAAACATAATTTTTTGGAATTTAGGTTGACACAATTTATTGGTTAAAAATGCAATGTGTACAATAAATGCAATGTTGGCTTACAAACATGATTTCCTAGAACTTAAGTTGATATAATGTTTGTTGTTTGGATTTCGGATTATCGTCAGGAATGACCAAATAGGTTATGAAGAGGTGATGGGGAAAAGGAATGGGAATTATGTAAACAGCGGAAGGTGTTGTGTTAACTCCCCCCTTCTTAAGTATCTGCGTCTCGAAGATTACAAATATAATTTTATATGATCAACTGACGAAATTCGGCTCGTGAGGAGGAATTTGCAAGGTTTCCCTGTTTTTGGATTTATGTTTATAATAAAAAATGAGAATGACGTGTATTATGATACCTATTATTAAAATAACCAAATCTGAGCCCAATATGCATACTGAGATTTGAGGAGATATTTGACAACTTTTTTACGTTGTCTAGGTGCAATTTGTGCAGATATTGGTGGTCGATATTAATTTCTCCTGCAGTAAGATTGGTTTGGAGTAAGGGAGGTAGTATGCGTAGAACTTGTTTTCCCAGTTTGTAAACTTTGTGTGATTTATTTCGATACATTCATTAAAGAAATTAATGATAAATGTACCGCTAAGGTTTTGAGAATGTCTACCATATGTTATATTACCTATAAAATTGGTGAGAAACAGTGTGCTCTCGTTGATGAGTTCTATTACTGGTCTGTTTGCAAAGTCGATATTGTATTTGGCTTCCCCGCCATTAAGGAGTGTGAGTACGCAATCTTCAACCGTCAGTTTTTGAAGTTGAGATCTTTTGCAAAACGTAGATTGTTCGATTTTAAAACATTTTCCAATGACACCAAATTTAAAAAACTGTGATATGAATAGATTTGAATCGTTTAAATGTACTCTTTTTTTGTTTTTAGCTGTTGTCCTGACGATAACATTGTTAAATTTTGTTTCCTCAATTTGAGGCAGGCAAATAACGTAAAGTAAAAGGGAATTTTTAACTAGCATCATATGTTTAGCGTATTCTATTGCCTGAAGCTCATTTCTAAAGGGAAGTTTTACAATTTTTTGAAAAAAGATCTGCTATTTCAGCCTTGTTTAAAAGATTTGAATTAACTATTCCTTTTTTAGCGAGTTGTCCTGCCAGAACAATTTCTCCTATTTCTTCTTTTAATAGACTTAGTTTGTTAAAGATGATTTGTTCATATTTTGCAGTATTTTTTGAGTCTATTTCTTCAATTTTTCTGTTATACTTGTCAATTAGAGTGTCAGTGACTTTGCTAGAATTTTTTCAAAAAAATATTAATTTTATTGTAAATAAAGCGAACTCTATCAACTCATCAGCGGAGAAATTGATGCTTCGGATTGTTAGCTTCTATTGGCTTAAACTACCGAGGAGGGTATTACTTTTGAATGTTTAACTCCCACAAAACTAATAATGGCATGCATGAGCCTCTCACACGGAAGATTTCTATATTATTCTTTATTTATTTCATCAATTTTGGTAACAATGTTGGTATCTGTGATGCATCGCGATATTGTTGCGTTTCTACCATAGTTATTTCTAGAGAAGTCTTCACTAAAATTAATATTCTAGTTCAATTTATAAAAAGCAAACATAGTAAAGCTCTTCTGAACCCGTTCTAACCTTAGAGAATAATTATTCTAAAATGGACTCGATACTACAGTACAATATTCAAGGTTGAACGAACAAACGCTATGTAGAGATTTTTTAATGTGTATAAATCTGAGAATTCCTTTGAGTTCCTTCTTATAAAACCAAGCATCTGATTTGCTTTATTGACAACATTATCTACATCGTCTTTGATCAAAAATAACACCTTAGTCTTTTTTATGGCTTACTTTCACCAGAGGAATATCATTGTTCCTATAACATAACAGAGATTCACATTTAGAGATATTAAGATAAAGAGCATTATTATTACACCACTGGAATAAACCGATCGGTCTTTCTGTAACATATTACAGTCTTCAGGCGAATCCACATGCTTAAAAAATTACGCATCATCAATAAAATATGAGACAAATTAATATAGTAAGAAATATCGTTTATAAATAAGGAAGAGTTAGTTATATACTTCAATGAAAGTTTTATAGATTGTATTTTCAAAATAAATAATTTAAAATCTCTCTTTAGAACCAGTGCTCCACGATCATAATTGTTTCTGTGTTGCAGTGTTATATTTTATAATTTATACTTTATATGTATTTGAGTGTTTATGTACATGTTTTTTTATTTTTGTACCATAAGTGATGAACCAGTCGGACACATTATATGTGTTGGAAAATCTTCTGTCATATGTTGATGCTTGATTTGCGCTCTATTTGAAACAGATCAAAAATTGAAAGAAAATATGTTGATGCTTGATTTGAGCTCTATTTGAAACAGAACAAAAATTGAAAGAAAATTGAAAAAAATATAAGGTCTATTACACAGATCAACACTGATTCTGCGGCACAATTTTTTTTAGATAATTTTAGGAAGTTTTGATCTGCTTAATACGTAGTTAGTTTAAAGTAATTTTGGTCTGCTTAATACGAAAAGTAAGATAATTTTATGGAATTGATTCTACTTTTTAAGATAAAGGCAATCCATTAATACTGGAAGTAACATCTTCAAAATGAGGAGAATATTTTTAAAAACTTTTCTTTTATAATTTAAAATGTTTTTAAACAAACAGTATGCTATAAATAGTACATAATAATAACAAAAAGCGAAAACAAAAAAATAAGAGTTCAGAAAAACGTTTTATATATAAATTTGTTGCAAATTACAACAGTAGAATGCCATCATTCACAGCAAAAAAGTAGCAATCGTCAATGTGTTTTCTGGTGCAGGGAAATAATTCCACGGGCAAGTGCTCCACATGGGAATTTATTTCACCTTTAGTGAGAATCTGCTCCACTTTACAATGTGGAACTGATTCCCACAGTGGAAAAAATAATCCATATTGAAAAGTGGAGCAGATTCCCACTAAAAATGGAATAAATTCACATAAGAAGCACTTGCTCGTGGAGTTATTTCCCTGCACCGTGTTTTCTGGAAGTAACATTTTCAAAATGAGGAGAATATTTTTAAAAACTTTTCTTTTATATTTTAAAATGATTTTAAACAAACAATATGCTATAAATAATACATAATAATTACAATAAGCGAAAACATAAAAATAAGAGTTCAAGAAAACGTTTTATATAGAAATTTGTAAGGTGTTTTAGGTCTGGAAAGTCTCTTTGCAAATTACAGCAGTAGAATACCATCATATGTCGAACCCAAAGTAAATGACATTTCTCTTTATTATCTCGATGTGCTGGTGGAACCGTTTCATCAGTCTGGTCTTTGCTATAACCAGCTTCTCAGGAAACTTATCTAAATTGATGATTGTGCAAATCTTTTAATTTAACACCATACTAGCTCATACTTTTTGGAAATTCTAGAGCATTTTATCAATGCACTATTTCGGAAAATCATACATTTTACACATTCACAACAAAAAAGTAGCAATCGTCGATGTGTTTTAACTCCACGGGCAAGAGCTCGACATGGGAATTTATTTCACTTTTAGTGAGAATCTGCTCTGTTTTACAATGTTAAATTGATTCCTACTCGGGGTGAGATTGTATTCCACTTTAAACAGTGTGGTATTCTTTTCCACTTCGATGCAGAAAAATGATGTTATAAATGGAAGAAAAAAAAAAACAGTGGTCCTACTTTACTTCCCGGTAGTATACAAAAATGAGTTAGAAACTTTGCATACCCAAATTCGCTTTCACCCAAACTCGCACCCCAAATCCTATAGTAAGCCAGAAAGGGGGGTTGCGGGGGGCAGCATGCCCCTTTAATTATCTCAACTTTTGGTGGTACAATTGGGCCACATAGGAACTGTTCAGTGAAAGTTAAATTATTTATCACAGTAATTGGGAAACAACTCCACTTTAGAAAATGAACTACTTTCTCACTTAAAAGTACAATAAATTCCCATCTTCAGTGAAAAATATAATCCATATTGAAAAGTGGAGCAGATTCCCACTAAAAAAGGAATAGATTCCCATGTGAAGCACTTGCTCGTGGAGTTATTACCCTGCACCGTGTTTTCTTGGTTCGGCCCGTCTCATCGGTATTCCTAAAGGAAGTTTTTTTAGTCATTTTTGACTCTTATTTCGTAATGAATTTCAAGCTTTGTGCTGGCCCAAGTTTTGCTTTACTGTCGAAGTTGTTTTCCAAAATCTGCCTGATAATTAGAACACAAGATTTGCGTGATGAACTCATTCTTTTGTAAGCAATAAATTTAATAAATAAAATAAAATTAAATTAAATTACATTGTGCGATATGTATGAACATTTCTTGTACGTCTGTGAATTGTGATTTTTTGTTTTCGAATAAATTTTTATAAATGAAAAGTAGATAGGTAATACAATCAGTCTGAGAGCCGAAAGTAAATTTTGGGCGAGGAGGTATAACCATAATTCATTTACATGTATGTGGACCTAGTTGTCTGGCAGGGTTTTTCGGTTTGCCGGAGCGGAGGGTTAGGGGTTGAAAACTGTGATCATAATACAAGTCATTCTCCTTATTACGAGTATATAGGTGCCATAGATTTAATTGGTGCCCCAGACGCTCCCAAATAGCACATAGGACAACCACAGCTTTTGATTCTATAAATATATTCGAAGAATTTATTTTAATTTTTAAACAAAAATTGTATCATTTTTTTCAACCAAAATTAATAATATTTTATTCAATTTTATTAAACAGAAGAAATAGTTTAGCCTTATAACTTAATATACAATATACCTAAAGAAAAAAACATTGGTATCGATAAGTCACTTCTTCGTTAGATTAAGAACTTCATTTCAGACCATTCAGTTTGAGTTGCATTGCACGGTTTTAGATCTGATATTCATAAAATAAATGCTGGTGTGCGGCTCCGTTTCGTCTCCAACTCTCTTCTTTACCTTTATTAATGATCTCCTTTCAAAAACTTCTAGTCCAATTAATTGTTTTGCTGATGACAATACCCTCAATTTTTCATATGCGTTTCCGGACTCACATCCCTGCTCTTCGGATGTGGAACTGCAACGACAACGTATGATAAGCTCGTTTAATACTCATTATTAATTGGGGGATAAGCAATGCCGCTCATCAGTTTGCCCTTGAGCCAAACTTCGGACCATCTGTTAAGTATAGAGATTCTATTTTCAACCAGACTACTCGAATGTGGCATAATTTTGTAGTTCAGAATTATTTTTCGATTTAAAGTCTTTAAATTGAAAAGTCGAATGTATCGGTACATGCGAGAATGCAATATTGTATGCACAAAACAGTAAATCGAGATCTAAAAAACCATTCAAGGATAATTGGTTCTGTAAACGAATATATGATAAATCAGAAACTATAATTAAATTAAGTTATCTGGGTGCTTATCATAGTAAAAATCTAAAGTATTTCTTTATATTTTTATCAAGTACATTTAAATTGAAAGGAATAAAGAAACTATAAAATAGTTGTAATATATGTAATATAATCCTTCATTTCGTAAATAATTTTTTTTCTCATGATTTTTTGTTTCATACCGGTCGGCACATACCGCGATCTCATTTATAATTTTATATTTTAACCCAACCACTAGTTACTTTCATTTTTGTCAGCAAAAAATATTTTTGTACATTTTTATATTACATAAAACCATGTACAAAATACATATCTTTATCGTTATCATAACTTCTAAATTTCCACCCCGATTTATGTAGATACATTTTTGTTTCTTATTTCCAACCACCATTCTCTGGGCATTTTTTTTAAGCATCTCCCTTCTCCTTGTCCATCTCTGTACAATTGGTACCAAATCCCACTCTTTATTTTAAAGCCAATAGCACGCCATTCGATAAATGAAATGACAAAACATATATATAAGTAAAGTAAAAATAAATATGTTTTTAAGGGAATTAAAAGGCGAGTCCCAGTTTTTCGTTGCGCGTAAAAATCAACCCTTTTTCAAAAAAGTTTTTCCATCATCCCATCACCACTACTGTAAGAAGGTCCATCCATCCGGTTTTTTTTATACTTTTTGCGCGATGAAAATTAAAAGGAATTAATGAAAATGGGGTAGTAATGAAGGGGACAGTCAAGGATGTCGGTTCAATGCTTTGTTGGGTTTAAAAGGAATAAAGTAAGTACAAAATTTAAATATCTAGTCGTGTAAAAATTCCACCGTAGTGTGCAATACTAGAAAGAAGCAAAAAAAAAAAGAGAGGGTGGCGATTGTAATATGGAACGCTCTGGTTGTTTTATAACAAACGATTATTTTTTCTGCATAGCTATCTTCATTGCATCGCATAGTCGTCCCTCAACACAATTGCCCGATGATTTGCTTTCTTCACAACGCTCCTTCATCAGTTCCCTGGTATAGTCGATTTGAAGGGATCTATTTTTTTACGTTTCGTACAATTTTCTTAACTTTTTTTCGTTTATTTTTACATTGTCCTCGATGAAGCTTTATTATGTTGAGTTCCTCGCAGTCGCCATCTTTTGGAACTTCTTGATTTTGCTCTTTCAACATTTTTCGTTCTTACTGTTTTCCCTAAAAAGTATTCGTTATATTTGAATTCTGTTTTATTATTAATCTCTTCGGAGATTTTTGAACTCTGACAATAAATGCAACACAATATAAAACCTTTGCTGTCCTTGTAAGTAAACGTAAAATTATGGACCAGGATCTTTGTGTTTGGTTTGGATTTTTTAGAAATTCTGTTATTTTAAATAATGATTTTGCAGCTCCATGAACATTTCAGATATTAGATATTACTTATAGATTCCTTGGTAGGGTGCATACCTTGGAAGGGTGCATATTTAAGTATAACTGTTAAATATATACAACGATGAAAGAATTAGTAGGTAAGTAAATAAGAATTTTTACTTTTGATACCTACTATTAAATTTTAAATTCGTGTAAATTTTTTTTTTTTTAGATAGAAATCATAGGTACATGAAGAAAAGATGATAGCGAAGATAAAATAACTATAGATCCGGTTATTCTGTCTGTTATTCTGTCGGTATGTCCGTCTGCCTGCCTGTAACTCTCTTCCTTAACGGGTGGATTTACTTTAATATGCCTGGACGTATTTTCGTATGTCAGTTAATGTCTAAAAATAACGATACCTACCATATAATAACTGTAAACGAAAAGCTTGCTTTTCTCAAGAGCGGCACTGAATGTTTCAACCGAATTTCTGAATTAAATAAATCATGAGAGCTCTATCAGATAGCGGAAACAAAACTTTCAAGAAATTAAGTTTGCTGTCAAAATCTGTGATTACGAATACGAAAGGCTTCTTTACTTTTCTTTACCGCAGTTGTAGGAAGAGTAAATAGAATAAAAGATCGATATAAGTTGAAGATTTGAACTACTTTAATAAGCCACTATTATTGGCTTGTTGCTGAGATTTCATAATTGACCCAGTGGGACCCATATAAAATGTAGTAAGAATTACAATGCATGGGTATGCACCGATTACATTAATTATATCTTAACCTACAATATCACAACAAATTCTTAACCTACATTAGTGCCATATATTTTACATAATAATAATTTTATGGATATCGCAATTTTTTTTTTGAAAAAGTTTCTTAAATCCAACTTACTCTGCATGGAAAATTTAAAGTTCGTGGTTTGAGAAATGTTGTTTTATCAGTGTTTTTCTTATAAAAGTGTTTCCTTTAAACAGACAATTTAAAATAAAAATAAATGGGAAATTATAAGGTGCATTTGATCAGGTTTCTTTTAAGCGAGGTTTTCTTATAAACATGTTTTGTATTAGCGTTAAATACGTAGTTGTCGACAACTGCTCAACATCTTTTGTGTCGTGAAATAGAACATTTGCAAATAGGATGAATGGAAGTGAACTGCTTGTTTTTACTGCTATAAGCCCTTGTATTATTGCCACCTTCGTTTCCAGTAGGTACACATTTTTTCGTTCATCGTCAGTTCACCTTGACCGTGAGTATGTGTTGGATATATCTGAGTTCAACATATTATGATGACTGATTGTGGAAAATATCCAGTACTCATGTACTGTAATTTAGGCGAGATCCTTTCGCCTCGTTGGAAAAACAAAAGATTCATTCCTCTCTTATCGCATCTGGAAAAAATAGGGTTTCTGTAAGTCGATGCGATGCGATCAACATTTGATCTCATTTCGATTGGAAATTCAATTCGAAGGCGATAAGTTGAACAGAGATAGGTTAAATTCAAAATGAACATTTTTACCGGAAGTTAAGCCTTTTTTAATGATTATAACGACCAATCTTAATCCGTCTTTATTTCAGCAATCACTGAACCAAATTACACGGTTCATATGCTGTTGGATAAAGGAAATATCAAATTAGGTCGTGAGGTCGAGACACATGTTCAAGGTTTGGCTAAAAAACTAAAAACGAAACCAAAGATGCACTTCCGAAACTCGAAAAATTATGGGAAAATTAATTATTTTCAATGTTTTTTTTCCAAATACTTAAAGAAAAGAAAACTGCAAATTTGGAGAACCAGTCTTGAGTATTAACTCAAAAGTAAATTTCATGAAAATCCATCCACTGGTTTTCTAAAAACTAAATTAACAAAAAAACGATAATAACACAAGAACTATCATTATTTACTTCTGAGAACTTAAAACTTTGGTGAATATCTGAAATTCGCATTATTATTATTAAATTTATGAAAAGTATTTGTTTTTCGACCCTCTTTGGCTCAGAAATCAATCTTTCCGCATGCTCGACAGTTGGTGATACAATTTCACGTTTAAAATGAAAACTTTTTCGCCTTTTGATCATACAGAACACCGTTTTATCGCACTTTCCAGTATTTTTATTCCGATAAATTCCAAACGATGAAATAATCGATTGTCAAAGTTGCAGAACTTCATTATGAAGCGATGGGTAATTCTTTATTTCTTTCTTATAAGTTATTTTGTTGATTATTTTTAAGTAGTCTATAAGAGCTGCGTCTCTGCTTGATGAATAATAAATAAATAAATAAAATTAGTTTCGTTCCAATTTTCATCGTTTCTCCATAATTTATATCGGTGTGACAGATACAGAACATGGGCACAGGTATTCTGTTTTTCCAAAACTTTATTCAAATTTATTTTTCCTTCACGGTGGTCAGTATGCAGCCTGCGTAGGGATTATCGGCATGGTTAAAAAAATGGAGTTCACATGGTGAATTTTATTCTTTTTAGATGTATATGACATCCTTTGCAAATGGACATTTGGTCTTCAGACTTCACACAATTTTTAATATCACTTAATTCGAATTTCACATAATAATATCGCTGTATTGTAATGGCGATATAGTCAGCAGTATGTTTGACATAATGTGAGGTGTTCATTCATGGCTGTTGTCAACGGTATTATCTTGTACAGATCATATCTCGTTTAGTAAACTAAAAACAGAGGAAGTGTACCGAATATCGAATACGCTCCTAATATGAAATAGTCAAACCCACTTTAGCGAAACGACAAAAAAAAAAAGATTTTAAGTTTCAGGTAACCGTTTCAGTTTCCACCAGGCGGACCTCGGATAACTGAAACAAATTGTCACTTAAGCGAACCTCGGATAACTGAAACAAAAATTTCAGTTAAGCGGACCTTAGTCGATTAAATGTTCAGTTGAATAAATCCTATACAGGCATTAAAAGTTTTCATGAAAAAGTATCTATTGTAATAAATAATATGTGTTGGAATGATTTTTATACTGTGGACAAATTTTAATGTGTTTTCATTGAAAAGTAATTAATTAATTGTTTTTATTTCATTTTATTATTTCATTACTGATTTGTTATCTTTTTTTTTCTTGTTTAATTCAGTATCGTTGTATCGTTGTTTTTTATATATGTAATGTTGTCATAACGGTTTTTTTAACATTAAAAGTTTTGTTGACAAAAATGTTTTTTTATATGTTTAATTTGACAAAAAATTTTGTTTATATTTTAAATGAATAAAGGCCTGAAGAAGGGCCTATTCACGTTCGAAACGTCGCTAAACCTATAACATCTCGTTTTATTGACCTTGAGCCTGCATAACAAACTATTTGTAATAAATAATAGCCCAAATGATTTATACATTGGAGGTTCCAAAAAATATAGCATTAAGTTTGACTTTGGGACATTGTTTGGTATGGTGCCAGTAGTATGTACTTCATTTTGCACTTTCGAACAACTACCGCTTACTGAAGAGGGTGTGGGGAAACTGCAAATTTTTCAGACTTTTCTCAGAATTCGACTACAATTTGCCAGACTATGTATCGTAGTGGTGTGCCAAATTGGTCATTCTTCAATAACACTAAATTTATGTTAATTCAAGCCCCAATTGAGCTTTGTAGGTATAATATGGGTCGAGATACACCCGTTCAAAAGCAAGCAATTTTTAACAACAAGTATTTTTTCATGCTACAACAATGTTCGCACCTTAATAAAACAAAGATGAACTGTTTTGATCCCATATGTAACATATTGGTTTTTAGAAAATTTAAGCACATTTCTTTTGATTACACAAAGACATCTGTGGGTTTAATACTTCGCGAGAAAATTACCAAATACTGTTTTTTTCGGAGTTCGACAACAACAAAATGAAATAAATTAAATAATGAGTGATTTTCTATGAATGTATTTCATTGTATTACGTCTACAATTATTATAAATATCAAAGTAAATTATAAAGTATCCGAGTAGATGTAATAAGAAAAACAAAAAATGAAACCATTAACAAAACAATACTTTCTACTTTACTTGCGATAATAGTTACCATTATTATAAAAAAATATTCTTTTGTTATTATGTGCGTTTATAGACAACCAAACTTTATTGTATCTATGAAAAAACTAATTCGTATGCCTTCTCATGGAAAACATATCTAAAATGTCGAAACGAAATTCCGTAATTGTTGGTGCTTTAAATATTAATATTTTGGTAGAAAATGCTTTTGTAACAAAGTATCCAAAATCAAGATATATTTTGAGCATTACGACTTGGAAATAGTTGCATTTACTCATCTTGGCTATTCTATAAGCTCCAATGACGAATTTGTTATAAAAAAATTACCGGATTTGGATTAAAAGAAGAACAAAATATTTTGAACCTAATATTCAACTCTTGTAAAATTTTGTATCAAAAATTGTTTTATTTTTGATGGCTACGTTCAACAATCATGTTTAAGTTTTTTTTAATGATGATATATTTTGTGTTTCTCAATTGGCGGAATTATTTTGAAATTTCTGTGGCAGAAGTTTCATTTCCGATTATAATTAAAGCTGTTATAAGATATTAGGGGAGAGTACGATAACTTTGGAGCCAAGAATTAATAACGGTTTTTTGTAGAACAGTTTAATACAAGCATTTTTTACTATGGGTGGGGGGGTATATCTCCCTCCGTTTGGGCGGGAGGGGCAATTTTGTAAAAACAGTGCTAAAAATTTAAAACAAATATTAAAAAATAATGGTAATACTTACAACTAAGTTTTATGTCTTTTTTTAAAGCCAATACTTTTTTCTATTAGATGTTTTTTTAAATCAAGTGAAACCTATGCATAGTCTTTGAAAAAACGAACTCAAAAATTGCAAAAAAAAAGGTAAAAAAAACTTTGAAGTGTGATTTTTCAAAACTGTAAATTAAAATACTACTTTTTTTTATAAAATTCGTTGCTCATATTAATTTTAAATCATAAACTGAAAACAAAATGATTTTATGTTTTCTGGTTTTTGAGAAAATGGAAAATTACTAAAACAACTTTTTTATAAGAGTTTTCTTTTTTTTTTTGTATACGGTGAATGTTGTACGTAGGTTCGTTTTTGTAATGATGCTTGGGCATCTTTAAATGCAACAGAAACTTTGCATACACCCAACCTCGCACCCACCCCACCTCGCACCCACCCCAAATCCTATAGTGTGTCCAACCAGGGGGGTTGCAGGGGGGCAGCATGCCCCCCCTTACATACCTCACTGTTTATACACTTTAGTAATTTTCCATTTTCTCAAAAACCAGAAAATGGACTTTATAAAGTACATCTTATTTTAGCCTTGCTTACCTCCGTACGTTTATACAAAATTATGTGGGAACTAATTTATAAATGAATTCTGTGTTTATTTCCGGTAAATATTGCAAAAATAAGCAAAATATCTTGTTGTTAGAATATTTTTGAGACTAATACTTTTTTGGTGGAAGCAAAAAGAAAAATTATTATAAAATGCCTTGCGCAAAAAGACAATTCAACATACGCCTACTTTGATTTAAAACAAAAAAATTGTTTGGAAAAACTCAAAAACACTCAATAAAGCCAAAACAGCATTTAAACAGGTAATTTTTATTTCAGAGCCTAATTTTATATTAACATAAAGTAACAGCATTTTGATGTACTTTAAATAGTACAATGGGAGAGAATGGGTTAAGACCAAAAGATGGAATTTTCGAGAAAAAAATATTTGTTTTGCTTTATACTTTTCGCATACTTTTCAACAACAAATATTCATTCGTTAATATGCAATTGATCACATGCAGAAAAAATTGTGTATTCACCATTTCAACCCAGGTTCGAGTGGGATCGAGTCGAATTCCATTTCGTTCCAACTCATCCCCGTTTACAAATGGGTGAACCTAAGTTCAAGCTCGCTTCAACCATGCATATAAACTAGGTAATTGTGTATGTATATAGATGCATATATATCTTTGTTGTGTTCTAAATATTTAGAAGCATTTAAAGGTTTTTTTTTTAAAAGGACCAAGTATATACAATAAGTAAACAACTTAAAAGTTATTATAAAAATAAACAGTCACAACGAGATCCAGAAGTGTATGCTGTGGCCACATCATCGCGTCGCTGGAATCAAACGCCACTTACTTGGTGAGTGAAACAAATCAACCTGTATCTTTTAAGCATTTGGTACATTATATACATAAAGGGTTTCTTAATGGGTTCGGGGACAAATGTTGCTTAAAATCTAATTAAATATTTAAAACAAGATATTTACACACATATAAACATATACAAACGAAGTATAAATACAACACGAAGTTCTCAAAGTAAATATTATTACTTCATTTTTTTTTTTGCTATTAATTTTTTTTTTTGCTTTGTATTTAATATTGGTGAACAGTAGCAAATTCTAAACATAAAATTGTTGTGAATTACATATATGAGAAGTAGTTTTTTTGTTACAATTAAAATGTTTAATAAAATTGCAAATGTTAGTTGAACCTAAATACAGGGTGAGTCATGAGCAATGCGACAAAATGCTAGGGCGTGTAGGTTGCATTGAGACAAGAAACAAATCGTATGGGAGGGGGGTCTATTCCCCTCCGTTTAGCCGGGAGGGGCAATTTTCGAAAAAAACTGACTTAAAATGGGAAAAAAATTATTTAAAATCAACGGCTTCATTCACAATGCTGTGCGATACGTTTTTGAAAAGCCCATAACTTTTTCTTTCATTCTGTGTTTAAATAAATCTATTCTAAGAAATAGTTTTTGAAATATTAATTTTCAAAGTCAAAATTTTGAAAAAAAAAATTGAAAAAAAAAATTTCAAATTCATTTTTTTCAAAATTTTACGTAATTAAGTGCTAATTTTAATTTCAAAATTCAATGCTGTTATTAATTTTAAGTCTAAATAAGAAAACCGGATGCAAAAATTTTATGTCGTTCTCAAGAAATTAAAAAAAAAACCAAAACCACCTTTTTCTAAGAAAAACATTTATTTTTATTGTAACGAAGCAATTTAAGAAGCATTAATCTTAGTTTTTTTAGTTTTTTTTATTCCTTTTATTTTTACTATGTTTTTTATTGGAAGTACTTATAAAAAATTCTCGATATGATCTCCATTGTTTAGAAGGCATAGATTATATCTCCTTTTTATGGCTTCACATAAGTTTATGCTTGACAAATTTTCCTGCAATTTGACTCCAGCGACTTCAATTCGTTCCTTCAGTTGTTCCAATGATACTATATCCACTTTGTAAACATAATTCTTCATAAATCCCCATGCATAGAAATCTAGGGGAGTTAAATCTGGTGACCTAGGCGGCCATTCCGTGGGGCCCCTTCTTCCGATCCAACGGTCACTAAAATGATCATCCAGCCAGTTTCTCACCTGTAAGCTGTAGTGTGCTGGAGCACCATCTTGTTGGTAGATTAAAGTATCTGCTATAACCAATGGAACGCTGTCTAATAAATCGGGTAAAAGGTCTCGTAGGAATTGCAGCTATGATTCTCCATTAATAATGGAATTTCAAAACCGGGGCCCGATCACAGTGTGTCCAACAATACCAAGCCAAACATTACAACTAAAGCGGTGTTGTGATTTGTTTTGTTTTTTTTTTGTGTGGATTGGCGCTACTCCAATAATGTAAATTGTGGAAGTTAGTAACCCCATCCCTAGTAAACTGTGCTTCATCCGTCCAGAATATTCTTCTAAAATAGTTTTGTTCGGTTTCATTTCTAAGTAGTAATGTTCTACAAAATTCGGTTCTCAATAACTTTTCGTTTGAGGTGAGTTCCTGAACAGGCGTAAAGTGGTACGGGTGTAAATTTTCCGCCCGAAGTACTCGACATGCTCTAGATTGGGACACTGCAAGCATAGTGGATATCCTTCTTGTACTGACGGAGGGATTATTTCGGACTAAATCCAGAATTCTTTCATCTAAGATTCTTGACTCATCAGAAACTGGCCTTTCGCTTCTTCGATGCTCCAGCACTCCATGATCTCTTAGACGTCGGTGGATTCTTGGAAACGTGCTATGATGGGGACACCTCCTATCGGGATATCTTTCAGCGTACAGTCTTTCGGCTTCACGACTTCGACCATTAGCTAAACCGTAGCAGAAATGCATGTCCGTTAGTTCTTCTCGGGTGTATGAGCTTGACATCGTTACGTGTTAATGAGTTAATATTCAAATTTGAAATAATTACTAAGCAAAACTGCAATGTCCGTTAATTCTTCTCGGGTGTATGAGCTTGACATCGTTACGTGTTAATGAGTTAATATTCAAATTTGAAATAATTACTAAGCAAAACTGCAATGCCTTTTATTTATCTTGCGTTGCAATTTTCTTTTTTTTTTCATTAAAAAAAATGCGGTTTTATTGTCCCTATTGTCCCCATAACAGGTAAAACCCATGGGCTGCGGGCAGGCCAAGGCAAAAATATTGACAGGTCAGTTTTCAGAAGTTATCAATGAAAATAATATTAATCCAGGGTTATTTCAATACTATTTAATTTTATTACGTTCTCATAAAACTCCAATTAAAAAAAAAGTAAAAAAACTAAGATTAATGCTATTTAAATAAATAAATTGCTTCGTTACAATAAAAATAAATGTTTTTCTTAGAAAAAGGTGGTTTTGGTTTTTTTTTAATTTCTTGAGAACGACATAAAATTTTTGCATCCGGTTTTCTTATTTAGACTTAAAATTAATAACAGCATTGAATTTTGAAATTAAAATTAGCACTTAATTACGTAAAATTTTGAAAAAAATGAATTTGAAATTTTTTTTTCAATTTTTTTTTTCAAAATTTTGACTTTGAAAATTAATATTTCAAAAACTATTTCTTAGAATAGATTTATTTAAACACAGAATGAAAGAAAAAGTTATTGGCTTTTCAAAAACGTATCGCACAGCATTGTGAATGAAGCCGTTGATTTTAAATAATTTTTTTCCCATTTTAAGTCAGTTTTTTCGAAAATTGCCCCTCCCGGCTAAACGGAGAGGAATAGACCCTCCCTCCTATACGATTTTTTTCTTGTCTCAACGCAACCTACACGCCCTAGCATTTTGTCGCATTGCTCATGACTCACCCTGTATATATTAAAAATGGTTTAATTTAAAGTTTAGGATTATGGATGAGGATCATTAAAATGAAAACGGTTTAAGATGGGATAGAGGAAGCAGAAGATGACAAGGTAAGGGGTTGTCAAGGCGAGTACGGCAACCATGGCAAATACTGGCATGATTTTTGTATGCGCGGTTCCAATAGGGGTCAAGTACCTACGTCCTCCGACGAGCAGTAGGCTGGTCATGCATGCCAGCACTGACCCTGACGGCAAGAGAGGAATCCGCAACAATATGAACCTAAAACAAAATCAGTTTATTTTAGGAAATGTCCATTTTTGGGTGCAAAATATTTTGAAATATTCACCCTTATATTTTACCGACTTTGCCGTTATTGTTATCGATTTTTATTTTTAATAATACAATTGTTATACAGTGTAAAACAAAATCTAACTTACCCTATTATCCTCTCTCAATTTCTTGCACGTTTTATCAATTAACAGTTTGTAAATTTAATTAAAGTTACTTGCACTTGAGTATTTAAACTTTCCTTACAAAACAGTTGATATTTTCTCTTCTGTATCTCCTATGACAGTTATATCTCATTATCTACTTCTACACTATTGTTCATATAATATAAATATTGACTCGGTCATTTGGATCAGGACCATATAGAGGGTAACACATAGAACATTATAACGTGGTAACATTCTTCGTTTCATTTATTGCTGCTGGTTAAATACATTTGGTGCTTATTTTCACTAGTTATTAAACAGGCGTGAAAAAAGGTTGCGTCTTAAGAACCTTACTATTCATTTTGTTTTTAAATGATTTCCACTCGGAACTTCCATTTGGGCTATTTGTACAAGGGCTTATGATAAATGTTCTCTTATATGCCGATGACATTGTGCTTTTGCCTAAAAGTCCTGTCATGCTCCAAATTATTATCAACAAGTTAAGCACCTACTGTCAAAATTGGAAACTGGAAGTAAATTTGTCTAAATCTGAAATTGTTATTTTTAGGAATGGAGGTGGAGGTAGACAGCGAGAAATGGTATTATAACGAGGCAGAAATAAAAATAACAAGTATCTCGGCGTCGTATTAACCTATAATATGCCATGGTCTGAACACCTAACGAAAAGACTAGCAAAATCAAAAAATCCTATAAACTCGATTTGGTCTAAGTTTGTAAAAAACAAACACGTTCCACACTCAACTTAATTTTAAGTGCATGTAGCAGCTGCTAGGTTTGTGCAGAGGTGTGGGGGTACAAAGAGTACACCGGAGTTGAAAAGATACATAGGTTCTTCGTCAAAAGATTTTTCAAACTGCCCGAAAACACACCAACTTATGTGCTTCATATTGAAACAGGTCTTCCAAAAGCATTTCTCACAACACTCAACGTTCATTTCTCTTGCATAGGAAACGTTTTGAGTCTACCCAGAAAAAGACTGCCACTTGTTCTTTCTGAAGCAGTACTTCAAAATAGTAACTATTGGGCCCAGGTATGGTCAGGCCTTTTCCAAAAGACTGGAATTCTTTTCAACGCCGAAGCCATCACATGCCTATAAACAAAAATAAGAATCAACTGTGAACGTCCTTCACTAATCGTGCTCTCCAATCACAATTCCATAACGAGTACCCCAACCTATCCTTCAAAGCCATTCCCAACTATTTTAATGATGTAAATTCACGAGAAATGATAAATCTGATTTTAGAAGCACGTTGTGGATTACTGGATTTTAATGCTTGATCTTTCCGTAAACTCACTCACCAATTTACATACAAATTACATTAACATCAAAGTTACACATAATATGGGTTCTCTCAGAGGCTTACGGTCCTCCAAATTGACGCTTCTTCATCGAATTCGAAGTCAAAACCATTTTCAAAATCAAAAACACAATCATAACAACAGATGGTTATGACCAAACTAAGCAAAAAAAAACTCTCAGAAAAACACATACAACTTCAAGGAAGTGTTGGACAAATTCGAGAAAACAGGCACAAACTGAAATGATTGCGTCACAAATAACGTCACAGATCGCTGAATCAGAAAAAAGAATCACCGATAAAATTTACTGAACTAAGATTATCTATTGAGAGCTTGAGCTCACGGATGTCATTGATTTAAGCAAAAGATTGAAGCTTAGTTCGAACTGTTTAAAGAAGAAATTCTCGATTTAAAACAGCATATACGAGAACAAGACGAGGAAATCAATCAAAAAAACAGCTTAAAGAAACGATGTGTGATGCACTTTTACACAAAGTTCCACTTTTGCCAGAATAAAATCTTCGTTACATATTTAATTTTTTTTGCACTAAACTAAATACCAATCCACCAATAGTTAAAAGTATTTTCGCATAAAGAACGAAAAAATATTCCGGGTCACCATTGATTATCATTAAATTTCTTTCACCAAACGATAAAGTGTGCACTGCGATCGATTGCTGGAACGAATTATTCTAAAGTTAACATCAACGAATGCTTGATGCCTAAAAATAGATCGATTCTGAAGACTGCATTGAAAACGAAACGAGACAAAAAACTGTTTTCGGTGTCTACCATTCGTGTTTATGTGAAAAAGATGGGATAGGGACATAATCCCGACTGCCAAAATCCTGACTGCCTAAATCCCGACTGACGAAATCCGAATGGTACGAATAAAAAATCCCGATTTTCAGCACTTAAAGCACGTTTTCGTTTATTTTTTTTTTGCTTTTACAAAAATTATTTGAAATAGAATTGAAAAGGAAGAAAACAAGAAGCGAAACAGACCACCCAGGTACTGTTGAATTTGGAAACTTTGGACTCAGGAGCCCGCCAGACGACTGGACATACTCTAAGCGGAGCAACGAAGTTGTGTGAGCGAGACTGACTACAGAAAGGGGTTAACATTCTTAGAACCCACGAAGCGGTCCACCCAGGTGCTGTGGAATATGGAAAAATTGGACTCAGGCGCCTGCCAGGCGACTGGACATACTCTTAGCGGAGCAACGAAGCGGCGTGAGCGGGACTGACTACAGAAAGGGAGTTAAAATCTCTTGAACCCCCGAAGGGGTCCACTTAGGTGCTGTGGAATATGGAAACATTGGACTCAGGCGCCTGCCTGCGTGAGCGGGACTGACTACCCCAGACAACAAGTTAAACATGAAATTATGAAAACATGAATTTATGAAATTTATGTTTGCAATTAATTTATATTGAAAAATTTAGTTTTAAATTGCCTTTACCAAAAAAAGTAGTTAGTCAGTCGGGATTTTGACAGTTGGGATTTTGGCAGTCGAAATTTTGCCAGTCGGGATTCTTAGTCGGGATTTTGTCCAGTCGGTATATTGTCCAGTCGAGATTTTGGCAGTTAGGATTTCGTACCCAAAGCGAAGAAGATAAGAAATAAGAAAGAACTATAATTGAAACCACAGAAGCCTTAACCGATGCCGCCATGACGACGACAGCAACAACAACCGCAACTTATTATGTATAGTACACTGAACAAAACATTTATCGCTAAATGCAGACCTTATTTTTGCTTACATGCAAGCTTTTAGCTATTTTCATTATTTTCACATTTATATTCTTCTACCTTTCGACTATTACCTCTTCTTTAATATTGAATTACAAATTAATATTAAATGTTTCTTTTAACTATCTATAATATTCTTTATTCTTTTTCTTTCTCTAAGTGCCGGTTTCATGAGTTCCAACTACAGTCTCAGTTACCCGAACCAGCACTTAAGTTCCAACTAAAATAGAAATTTCGGTTTTATATGTCTCGATTAGTGATAACTGACAACTAAAGTCTCGGTTAGCTAACCGATGGATCAAGTGTCGGTTATGGTTTTTAACCAGAACTTTAGCAAATTATTTATTTGAAGTGGCCGAAAAAATACACTATCATTTTCTATTTTTTTTTCGTTAACGTGTAGGTAAACTGCGCTCCTAAGTGAAAAGGTCGTAACTCAATTTTTTATTTTATTTTATTTTTCTTGTTTTGTTTAGTTTCAAACTCTGAAACCTGATAATAATTTTTAATAAGAAAAACCTATATTATTTAAAAAAAAGTATTTAAATATATTTTTATAAAAAATCGAATTAAAAATAAACACTTATTTTCTATATAAAAGTAAATATTTTATTTATTTATTTTTTTTTTTAATTATATTTAATTATTACAACATAAATTATATTTTACTGGCGACGCGTTTCGGTTCAATGCTAAACCATCATCGGGCTCAAATTATAGTTGTTGTTTATTTAACCGTGTTCGAACTTATTTTGTCTAGTGTAGTTTGTTGTGTTGATTATTTTCTATGGCATTTTAAGTGAATATATCTATCTCTGTTGTTTTGGGTGTTTATTGTGGTAGTTTATTGCTGTATTATATAGTGTTTTGTTTTTATGGTTAGTTTGTCATTTTTGCCTTGGTCTAACTTGTAAGCTTTATACATCTCGTATTCTTCGAGCGCGTCTAGTTTTGTCCCTTTTTTACAAATGTGTAGTGGATTTAAGTTATTGTTGAAGTTAGTGTAGTTATGGTTTTGTTCCATTAAGTTTTGTGCAAATGTTAATCTTGTGTTAGCTTTTGGTATGTGTTCCTTAAATCTTTCGGCAAATGTATTTAAATACTTCAATACATAAGTTTTACCATAAAAAATATCGTAAGCCTAAGAAAATTCGTCATTTCTCAGCATGCTTCGTTAAATTGGAATTTGAGATATAAGACCCTTTGAGATAAGACCCTTCCGCTAACCAGGGCAGTGTAGTAAATTTTGATGATTCCCTAGAGGACAAGTTTGAATTTTTGTTTAAGCCCATCTACAACGGTGAGTCAATTTCTTCTAAATTCGGTTAAGATTTTAAGTTTTATATTAAACACATGATGGCATTCACAGTAAGCAACCGCTTAAAGGCATCTACCATAGAACTCGATCTCACTAAAGTTAATACTACAAGAGCAAGTTCGTGCGACCCAGTCGTTCATTTGATTTTTATTGCGCCACGGTGCGGTGAAAAAATACCTTGAACTTCTTTTTTGCCACGATTTTGAGCCGGAAAAGTATTTGTTACAAACACTATTCGCTATCAACAGCAAGAGTCAACAGAACATTTCCCTTGCTCAGAATTGAACATTGAATTGCCCTTGCTCAAGAAGAACACTTGCCTGATTTTGATAATGTTTGGGTGTTGCAGACTGAGAAGCAGTATAATAAGAGAAAGCTCTTCGAGATGTTGTCGTAGATCTGTCTGTGATAAGCTGAGCTATTCTTGTAGCCAAGTAGTTAAGAGTCCGTGCAGAGACGTCAATGTTTGAAATTTTAAATATTAAATTTTATATTATTGTAATATTTACAATGAGTAGTTTTGGTAGGTTCTCGGTAAAGAATGAAAAACGAACGTAAAATAATGTAAAATAAGGTGACGTGAAATAATACCAAACGAAATAACACCAAATCTTAAATTTGGTCTTATTTCGTTTTTCGAAACGAAACGGCTTTATTTCGAAATAACTCCAAATTTGTTTAAATACAAAATTTGGCGGTATTTCGTTTTCAAAATGGAAATAAAGCCAAATTTTTCATATATAGATGGTGACGTGAAATAACGCCAAACGAAATAACGCAACCTCCCTGCCTGGGGCTACTAAAAGGATCGCAGTGGGTGCGAGTTTGGGTATATGAAAAGTTTTTGAATAAACAACTCTGCATACACCCAAACTCGCACGGTATAGTAGGCCAGGCAGGGGGGTTGCAGGGGGCAGCATGCCCCCCCCCCATTCCAACCTCGATGTTTATACGCCATAATTTAAAATGTCTTGTTCTTGATCATTGGAAACGAAGTAACGCCAAATTGGCTTTATTTCCATTTCTAAATTGAAATGAAGCCAAACTCCAAATTTGGTCTTATTTCGTTTTTGAAAACGCAATAAGACCAATTTAACGTTATTGCGTTAGGTGCTATTTCACGTCACCGTAAAATAATTATATTAAAACGAAACTTAAACTTAGGTAAAAACCATTGTATTAAACGGGAGTAAAACGGGGGACATACAACTTGATCCTAAATTTATGTGAATTTTTCATACATTTTTTCTCTCAGTATAATTCAGTAAAATATTTTTTACAATCCCATACAATCTAAAAAAGCAGTTTCTAGCGACTGAGCTGTGTACATTATTTCGAAAGGAATAGGTATCTGTATCGGTGGGTGAGAGAAGAAAAGAAAAGACAATAAGGATTAAAATCTAGTTTCCTATGTGGTTGATTTTTCTAATTGGAATTTCCTGGGGATGTTACAGTCGATGATGGAAAGTTGATATATGTTTTACAAAGGTTCACTGATAAAAAAAACCGTTTGCTTTGTTTTCCATTAATAATTTTTGTTTGTTCCATCTTTATGTTTGACGTGATAATGATGTGGTAATAAAAACTAGTTTTATGACGGTCATGGGTATTTGATTTCAAGGAGAACTATTTGACTAAGAGTATATGAATAAAACAAGTAGGTAAATTTTTTTGCATAGTTTTTGTTATATAGACGAAATGTTTTCTTCAAAAGCAATAATGTTTGAACACCTGCAAGAATGTAACATAGAATTCTGATCATCTAAGGCATATATTATGTATATATATATGTATCATTAAATGACCGTGGCTGGTGCTAATACGTTTTAACCCATATGCTATCATGGAAAAAGTTTTTCTTCTAAGAAATTAATGGACAACCGCCATTAAAAATGAATGGTTTCCTAAAGGATTAATTGTAATCTAGACGATATGTTTTTTTATAACCGAACATGTTTGAACATCTGCAAGAATATAAGATGGACTTCTGATCATCCAAAGAATATTATAATGTATGCAACAATAAATAATCGTGGGAGGTGGGTAGGGTGTATTCATAGCGTTAAAAAAAAATAATAAAAACAGAGTTTCGAAGTAATAATAACGCATTCTGTGACACGAGTACGATAACTTTGGCGCCAAGAATTGATAACGGTTTTTTGTAGAACAGTTCAATACAAGCATTTTTTACTATGGGTGGGGGGGGTCTATCTCCCTCCGTTTGGGCGGGAGGGGCAATTTTATAAAATCAGTGCTAAAAATTTAAAACAAATATTAAAAAATAACGGTAATACTTACAACTAAGTTTTATGTCTTTTTTTAAAGCCAATACTTTTTTCTATTAAATGTTTTTTAAATCAAGTGAAACCTACGCATAGTCTTTGAAAAAACGGACTTTAAACTCAAAAATTGCGGATAAAAGGTACAAAAAAACTTTGAAGTGTGATTTTCCAAAACTATAAAACAAAATATTTCCTTTTTTTATAAAATTCGTTGCTCATATTAATTTTAAATCATAAACTGAAAATAAAATTATTTAATGTTTTCTGGTTTTTGAGAAAATGGAAAATTACTAAAACTTTTTTTTTATAAGAGTTTTCGGCACGAGTACGATAACTTTGGCGCCAAGAATTGATAATTGTTTTTTGTAGAACAGATCAATACAAGCATTGTTTACTATGGGTGGGGGTCTATCTCCCTCCGTTTGGGCGGGAGGGACAATTTTATAAAAACAGTGCTAAAAATTTAAAACAAATATTAAAAAATAACGGTAATACTTACAACTAAGATTTATATCATTTTTTAAAGCCAATACTTTTTTCTATTAGATGTTTTTTAAATCAAGTGAAACCTATGCATAGTCATTGAAAAAACGAACTTTAAACTCAAAAACTGCGAAAAAAAAGGTAAAAAAAAACTTTGAAGTTCGATTTTTCAAAACTGTAAAATAAAATACTACTTTTTTTTATAAAATTCATTGCTTATATTAATTTTAAATCATAAACTGAAAACAAAATGATTTTAAGTTTTCTGGTTTTTTAGAAAATGGAAAATTACTAAAGTGTATAAACAGTGAGGTATGTAAGGGGGGGGGGCATGCTGCCCCCCTGCAACCCCCCTGCTTGGACACACTATAGGATTTGGGGTGGGTGCGAGGTGGGGTGGGTGCTAGGTTGGGTGTATGCAAAGTTTCTGTTGCATTTAAAGATGCCCAAGCATCATTACAAAAACGAACCTACGTACAACATTCACCGTATACCAAAAAAAAAAGAAAACTCTTATAAGAAAGTAGTTTTAGTAATTTTCCATTTTCTCAAAAACCAGAAAACATAAAATCATTTTGTTTTCAGTTTATGATTTAAAATTAATGTGAGCAACGAATTTTATAAAAAAAAGTAGTATTTTATTTTACATTTTTGAAAAATCACACTTCAAAGTTTTTTTTTTACCTTTTTTTCGCAATTTTTGAGTTTAAAGTCTGTTTTTTCAAAGACTATGCATAGGTTTCACTTGATTTAGAAAACATCGAATAGAAAAAAGTATTCGCTTTAAAAAAAGACATAAAACTTAGTTTTAAGTATTACCATTATTTTTTAATATTCGTTTTAAATTTTTAGCACTGTTTTTATAAAATTGCCCCTCCCGCCCAAACGGAGGGAGATAGACCCCCCCACCAATAGTAAAAAATGCTTGTATGAAACTGTTCTATAAAAAACCGTTATCAATTCTTGGCGCCAAAGTTATCGTACTCTCCCCCATTCTGTGTTTGTGAATATACCATTCAACTTCAATTTTTATTTGTTAGCTCGGTTTTAAAGTAATTTTTTAAAAATCTGTGGAAAAACCTTTACTCAAAAGGTATCTTCAAAATGAAATTACTCTCCATGGTGGTGAAAGGAAATTATTTAAGTGTGCTATTTGTGAAAAAGTTCTCTCTCGGAAAGAATATCTTGTGGATCATTTGAGAAAAAAACATAGAGCAGGAGCTGTTGTAACGAATGAAGCAAGTCGAGGAAAAAGAGAACATTCTCCCCGAGCTTTGACATCTAGTGCAATAGAAAGTAAAAAGCCTACAATAATTACTGATGTACATTGTTACATCTGCGAGAAGATGTTGAGGAAAACAATTGGAGTCAGCATCTTAAAAACGCTTTAGTACACAACTCTTTTCACAAAATGATTGGAACGTTTCAACAAACAGCTACATCACCTAGAGTGAGAAAAGTTTTCCTGAGCATTGTTACATCTGCGAGGAAGATGTCAAACAGAATAACATGACACATCATGTGAGAAAAGCCACACATAAAGCACTAGCTATGCAGATTCTAACAGAAAACGTTAGCGTAATAAGTGGAACTTTTAAAAATAGGATTAAAACATATCGCGTAAGAAACACTGACGAATCAGTCTTAGATGTGAATGTTTTTAGAAAAATAAATCTATCATCAAAGAGTTACTAGAAAACGAGATAGAAATTTTAAGATCTCTCAAGGCAAACATTGATCTTTATGGTAATTTTGTGAAGTGTAACACCAATCCTGATGATTTGATTTTGGATGTTTAAAATATTCAAACATAAATGTGTGTTCTTTTGGAAATCACGAAATAGATGACAAACTCAGTGAGTTGTTTGAGGAAATAAAAGTGAAATTAGAAGAATTTCAGGAAAAAGACAGCGGATGGGTTGTGCTTCCATTCATAAGATTTGAAATTAATATCAACAAATATTAACCTCTAGGAGGATCATAATATTTCCAGTTACCGGCAGCAATAATAAAGAAAACCATGCCTAAAAGTATATT
>CATNUY010000126.1:30000-32500 GCA_951217065.1 Baccha elongata | reverse complement strand
CAACAACAACAACAACAACAACAACAACAACAACAACAACAACAACAACAACAACAACAACAACAACAACAACAACAACAACAACAACAACAACAACAACAACAACAACAACAACAACAACAACAACAACAACAACAACAACAACAACAACAACAACAACAACAACAACAACAACAACAACAACAACAACAACAACAACAACAACAACAACAACAACAACAACAACAACAACAACAACAACAACAACAACAACAACAACAACAACAACAACAACAACAACAACAACAACAACAACAACAACAACAACAACAATAACAACAACAACAACAACAACAACAACAACAACAACAACAACAATAACAACAACAACAACAACAACAACAACAACAACAACAACAACAACAACAACAACAACAACAACAACAACAACAACAACAACAACAACAACAACAACAACAACAACAACAACAACAACAACAACAACAACAACAACAACAACAACAACAACAACAACAACAACAACAACAACAACAACAACAACAACAACAACAACAACAACAACAACAACAACAACAACAACAACAACAACAACAACAACAACAACAACAACAACAACAACAACAACAACAACAACAACAACAACAACAACAACAACAACAACAACAACAACAACAACAACAACAACAACAACAACAACAACAACAACAACAACAACAACAACAACAACAACAACAACAACAACAACAACAACAACAACAACAACAACAACAACAACAACAACAACAACAACAACAACAACAACAACAACAACAACAACAACAACAACAACAACAACAACAACAACAACAACAACAACAACAACAACAACAACAACAACAACAACAACAACAACAACAACAACAACAACAACAACAACAACAACAACAACAACAACAACAACAACAACAACAACAACAACAACAACAACAACAACAACAACAACAACAACAACAACAACAACAACAACAACAACAACAACAACAACAACAACAACAACAACAACAACAACAACAACAACAACAACAACAACAACAACAACAACAACAACAACAACAACAACAACAACAACAACAACAACAACAACAACAACAACAACAACAACAACAACAACAACAACAACAACAACAACAACAACAACAACAACAACAACAACAACAACAACAACAACAACAACAACAACAACAACAACAACAACAACAACAACAACAACAACAACAACAACAACAACAACAACAACAACAACAACAACAACAACAACAACAACAACAACAACAACAACAACAACAACAACAACAACAACAACAACAACAACAACAACAACAACAACAACAACAACAACAACAACAACAACAACAACAACAACAACAACAACAACAACAACAACAACAACAACAACAACAACAACAACAACAACAACAACAACAACAACAACAACAACAACAACAACAACAACAACAACAACAACAACAACAACAACAACAACAACAACAACAACAACAACAACAACAACAACAACAACAACAACAACAACAACAACAACAACAACAACAACAACAACAACAACAACAACAACAACAACAACAACAACAACAACAACAACAACAACAACAACAACAACAACAACAACAACAACAACAACAACAACAACAACAACAACAACAACAACAACAACAACAACAACAACAACAACAACAACAACAACAACAACAACAACAACAACAACAACAACAACAACAACAACAACAACAACAACAACAACAACAACAACAACAACAACAACAACAACAACAACAACAACAACAACAACAACAACAACAACAACAACAACAACAACAACAACAACAACAACAACAACAACAACAACAACAACAACAACAACAACAACAACAACAACAACAACAACAACAACAACAACAACAACAACAACAACAACAACAACAACAACAACAACAACAACAACAACAACAACAACAACAACAACAACAACAACAACAACAACAACAACAACAACAACAACAACAACAACAACAACAACAACAACAACAACAACAACAACAACAACAACAACAACAACAACAACAACAACAACAACAACAACAACAACAACAACAACAACAACAACAACAACAACAACAACAACAACAACAACAACAACAACAACAACAACAACAACAACAACAACAACAACAACAACAACAACAACAACAACAACAACAACAACAACAACAACAACAACAACAACAACAACAACAACAACAACAACAACAACAACAACAACAACAACAACAACAACAACAACAACAACAACAACAACAACAACAACAACAACAACAACAACAACAACAACAACAACAACAACAACAACAACAACAACAACAACAACAACAACAACAACAACAACAACAACAACAACAACAACAACAACAACAACAACAACAACAACAACAACAACAACAACAAC
>CATNUY010000126.1:2500-25000 GCA_951217065.1 Baccha elongata | reverse complement strand
AACAACAACAACAACAACAACAACAACAACAACAACAACAACAACAACAACAACAACAACAACAACAACAACAACAACAACAACAACAACAACAACAACAACAACAACAACAACAACAACAACAACAACAACAACAACAACAACAACAACAACAACAACAACAACAACAACAACAACAACAACAACAACAACAACAACAACAACAACAACAACAACAACAACAACAACAACAACAACAACAACAACAACAACAACAACAACAACAACAACAACAACAACAACAACAACAACAACAACAACAACAACAACAACAACAACAACAACAACAACAACAACAACAACAACAACAACAACAACAACAACAACAACAACAACAACAACAACAACAACAACAACAACAACAACAACAACAACAACAACAACAACAACAACAACAACAACAACAACAACAACAACAACAACAACAACAACAACAACAACAACAACAACAACAACAACAACAACAACAACAACAACAACAACAACAACAACAACAACAACAACAACAACAACAACAACAACAACAACAACAACAACAACAACAACAACAACAACAACAACAACAACAACAACAACAACAACAACAACAACAACAACAACAACAACAACAACAACAACAACAACAACAACAACAACAACAACAACAACAACAACAACATTAACAACAACAACAACAACAACAACATTAACAACAACAACAACAACAACAACATTAACAACAACAACAACAACAACAACAACAACAACAACAACAACAACAACAACAACAACAACAACAACAACAACAACAACAACAACAACAACAACAACAACAACAACAACAACAACAACAACAACAACAACAACAACAACAACAACAACAACAACAACAACAACAACAACAACAACAACAACAACAACAACAACAACAACAACAACAACAACAACAACAACAACAACAACAACAACAACAACAACAACAACAACAACAACAACAACAACAACAACAACAACAACAACAACAACAACAACAACAACAACAACAACAACAACAACAACAACAACAACAACAACAACAACAACAACAACAACAACAACAACAACAACAACAACAACAACAACAACAACAACAACAACAACAACAACAACAACAACAACAACAACAACAACAACAACAACAACAACAACAACAACAACAACAACAACAACAACAACAACAACAACAACAACAACAACAACAACAACAACAACAACAACAACAACAACAACAACAACAACAACAACAACAACAACAACAACAACAACAACAACAACAACAACAACAACAACAACAACAACAACAACAACAACAACAACAACAACAACAACAACAACAACAACAACAACAACAACAACAACAACAACAACAACAACAACAACAACAACAACAACAACAACAACAACAACAACAACAACAACAACAACAACAACAACAACAACAACAACAACAACAACAACAACAACAACAACAACAACAACAACAACAACAACAACAACAACAACAACAACAACAACAACAACAACAACAACAACAACAACAACAACAACAACAACAACAACAACAACAACAACAACAACAACAACAACAACAACAACAACAACAACAACAACAACAACAACAACAACAACAACAACAACAACAACAACAACAACAACAACAACAACAACAACAACAACAACAACAACAACAACAACAACAACAACAACAACAACAACAACAACAACAACAACAACAACAACAACAACAACAACAACAACAACAACAACAACAACAACAACAACAACAACAACAACAACAACAACAACAACAACAACAACAACAACAACAACAACAACAACAACAACAACAACAACAACAACAACAACAACAACAACAACAACAACAACAACAACAACAACAACAACAACAACAACAACAACAACAACAACAACAACAACAACAACAACAACAACAACAACAACAACAACAACAACAACAACAACAACAACAACAACAACAACAACAACAACAACAACAACAACAACAACAACAACAACAACAACAACAACAACAACAACAACAACAACAACAACAACAACAACAACAACAACAACAACAACAACAACAACAACAACAACAACAACAACAACAACAACAACAACAACAACAACAACAACAACAACAACAACAACAACAACAACAACAACAACAACAACAACAACAACAACAACAACAACAACAACAACAACAACAACAACAACAACAACAACAACAACAACAACAACAACAACAACAACAACAACAACAACAACAACAACAACAACAACAACAACAACAACAACAACAACAACAACAACAACAACAACAACAACAACAACAACAACAACAACAACAACAACAACAACAACAACAACAACAACAACAACAACAACAACAACAACAACAACAACAACAACAACAACAACAACAACAACAACAACAACAACAACAACAACAACAACAACAACAACAACAACAACAACAACAACAACAACAACAACAACAACAACAACAACAACAACAACAACAACAACAACAACAACAACAACAACAACAACAACAACAACAACAACAACAACAACAACAACAACAACAACAACAACAACAACAACAACAACAACAACAACAACAACAACAACAACAACAACAACAACAACAACAACAACAACAACAACAACAACAACAACAACAACAACAACAACAACAACAACAACAACAACAACAACAACAACAACAACAACAACAACAACAACAACAACAACAACAACAACAACAACAACAACAACAACAACAACAACAACAACAACAACAACAACAACAACAACAACAACAACAACAACAACAACAACAACAACAACAACAACAACAACAACAACAACAACAACAACAACAACAACAACAACAACAACAACAACAACAACAACAACAACAACAACAACAACAACAACAACAACAACAACAACAACAACAACAACAACAACAACAACAACAACAACAACAACAACAACAACAACAACAACAACAACAACAACAACAACAACAACAACAACAACAACAACAACAACAACAACAACAACAACAACAACAACAACAACAACAACAACAACAACAACAACAACAACAACAACAACAACAACAACAACAACAACAACAACAACAACAACAACAACAACAACAACAACAACAACAACAACAACAACAACAACAACAACAACAACAACAACAACAACAACAACAACAACAACAACAACAACAACAACAACAACAACAACAACAACAACAACAACAACAACAACAACAACAACAACAACAACAACAACAACAACAACAACAACAACAACAACAACAACAACAACAACAACAACAACAACAACAACAACAACAACAACAACAACAACAACAACAACAACAACAACAACAACAACAACAACAACAACAACAACAACAACAACAACAACAACAACAACAACAACAACAACAACAACAACAACAACAACAACAACAACAACAACAACAACAACAACAACAACAACAACAACAACAACAACAACAACAACAACAACAACAACAACAACAACAACAACAACAACAACAACAACAACAACAACAACAACAACAACAACAACAACAACAACAACAACAACAACAACAACAACAACAACAACAACAACAACAACAACAACAACAACAACAACAACAACAACAACAACAACAACAACAACAACAACAACAACAACAACAACAACAACAACAACAACAACAACAACAACAACAACAACAACAACAACAACAACAACAACAACAACAACAACAACAACAACAACAACAACAACAACAACAACAACAACAACAACAACAACAACAACAACAACAACAACAACAACAACAACAACAACAACAACAACAACAACAACAACAACAACAACAACAACAACAACAACAACAACAACAACAACAACAACAACAACAACAACAACAACAACAACAACAACAACAACAACAACAACAACAACAACAACAACAACAACAACAACAACAACAACAACAACAACAACAACAACAACAACAACAACAACAACAACAACAACAACAACAACAACAACAACAACAACAACAACAACAACAACAACAACAACAACAACAACAACAACAACAACAACAACAACAACAACAACAACAACAACAACAACAACAACAACAACAACAACAACAACAACAACAACAACAACAACAACAACAACAACAACAACAACAACAACAACAACAACAACAACAACAACAACAACAACAACAACAACAACAACAACAACAACAACAACAACAACAACAACAACAACAACAACAACAACAACAACAACAACAACAACAACAACAACAACAACAACAACAACAACAACAACAACAACAACAACAACAACAACAACAACAACAACAACAACAACAACAACAACAACAACAACAACAACAACAACAACAACAACAACAACAACAACAACAACAACAACAACAACAACAACAACAACAACAACAACAACAACAACAACAACAACAACAACAACAACAACAACAACAACAACAACAACAACAACAACAACAACAACAACAACAACAACAACAACAACAACAACAACAACAACAACAACAACAACAACAACAACAACAACAACAACAACAACAACAACAACAACAACAACAACAACAACAACAACAACAACAACAACAACAACAACAACAACAACAACAACAACAACAACAACAACAACAACAACAACAACAACAACAACAACAACAACAACAACAACAACAACAACAACAACAACAACAACAACAACAACAACAACAACAACAACAACAACAACAACAACAACAACAACAACAACAACAACAACAACAACAACAACAACAACAACAACAACAACAACAACAACAACAACAACAACAACAACAACAACAACAACAACAACAACAACAACAACAACAACAACAACAACAACAACAACAACAACAACAACAACAACAACAACAACAACAACAACAACAACAACAACAACAACAACAACAACAACAACAACAACAACAACAACAACAACAACAACAACAACAACAACAACAACAACAACAACAACAACAACAACAACAACAACAACAACAACAACAACAACAACAACAACAACAACAACAACAACAACAACAACAACAACAACAACAACAACAACAACAACAACAACAACAACAACAACAACAACAACAACAACAACAACAACAACAACAACAACAACAACAACAACAACAACAACAACAACAACAACAACAACAACAACAACAACAACAACAACAACAACAACAACAACAACAACAACAACAACAACAACAACAACAACAACAACAACAACAACAACAACAACAACAACAACAACAACAACAACAACAACAACAACAACAACAACAACAACAACAACAACAACAACAACAACAACAACAACAACAACAACAACAACAACAACAACAACAACAACAACAACAACAACAACAACAACAACAACAACAACAACAACAACAACAACAACAACAACAACAACAACAACAACAACAACAACAACAACAACAACAACAACAACAACAACAACAACAACAACAACAACAACAACAACAACAACAACAACAACAACAACAACAACAACAACAACAACAACAACAACAACAACAACAACAACAACAACAACAACAACAACAACAACAACAACAACAACAACAACAACAACAACAACAACAACAACAACAACAACAACAACAACAACAACAACAACAACAACAACAACAACAACAACAACAACAACAACAACAACAACAACAACAACAACAACAACAACAACAACAACAACAACAACAACAACAACAACAACAACAACAACAACAACAACAACAACAACAACAACAACAACAACAACAACAACAACAACAACAACAACAACAACAACAACAACAACAACAACAACAACAACAACAACAACAACAACAACAACAACAACAACAACAACAACAACAACAACAACAACAACAACAACAACAACAAAGTTATCACAGTCAGCCATTGACCCATGGATATATAAATGCAATCTAAGCAAACGCGCCTTTTCTAAAAAAGGCGTAAACCTTTGCTCGTTATTTGATCCCAAGCATAACCGCGACCGACGGCAGTTTGCATGGGAAGTTCAAGGCTATTGCAATTCATGGGAACTGCAATTCAGCAGTTCAATATTAAGCTAATTTTAGGTGAATAGGTATTAAGTATGAAAATGCAACGGCACTTGCGGTTGTACTCTAGTAACAGAAAGTCATACCAATTGTAATAATTAAATCCATATCAATTATAATAAATAAATCTTTTATATTATAACGTAACTTGGTCTTCACATATAGAACCAGTGGGCGGTTCTCAAATTTATCTTTTTTTCAATAACCGCGAGCAAAAGCTCGTAACTGGCTCCCGAGCAGGGACCTGACGATAAGGTCCTTTAAAAAAAAATAAAAAAGTGAATAGTTAAAACTTAAAAGAAAAATTGTGAGAAAATTAAAAGAAAGTGTAAAGGAAGGAAAAATAATACCTTCAGAGAAAATTGAAAAAAGTGAATAAAGAAAAATAAGATCTTCAGAAAAACTGAGATTATAAGTGTGAGAATTATATTGAAATAAATTCCAACAAATTAAAGAAGATCCTGTGAAAAAACAAAATTGTTAAAATAAAAAAATTGTGAGAAAATTAAAAGGAAGTGTAAAGGAAGGAAAAATAATGCCTTCAGAGAAAATTGGAAAAAAGAAGTGAATAAAGAAAAATAATACCTTCACCAAAAAACGAAATTATAAGTGTAAAGAAAAATAAGACCTTCAGAAAAAAATGAGATTATAAGTGTGGGAATTATATTGAAATAAATTCCAACAAATTAAAAAAGATCCTGTGAACAAACAAAAATTTAAGGACAAATACTTGAATTAAAAACTTTTAAAATTTGAGAAGGAAAACTGTGGTACTAAACCCTGAATTGTGAAATACCATAAGAAGATAAATCCAAGACGTCTCCAACATGAGCTGTATTGCTGTTTTGTAAGAATCATTTTAATAGTATTAATTAAAATTTAAGTTCTTTACTCGATAAAATTATGCATAAAGCAAAACGAAATCAAAAAAAAAAAAAAAAATTGAACCTCAGAAATTGAGTATTTTATTGTTTAAGGAAAAAACTATTTCCTTTAAGTTAAGAAACATATAAAGTGCAAAGAAAAAACAGAAAAAAGAAAAAATTCACTGTTCATTGAAAACCTAAAAAATAACGAAAAAGATAAAACATTTCCTTTCAATCAAGATAAATCTAAATTAAAGTTAATAAGTCGTCTCTCTCCTCTTAATAATTAAATTGGAAAACTTTGGGGCTCTTTTTAAAGTCTAATATAGATAAATTATTACTATGGACGAGATCCAAAGTTCGATAACGCAGCTCACAGGAGCAGTCAATAATGTTCTCGATCAGCTTAGGTCAATGGAAACTCGCATCGCCCAAGTTGAGCGAGTGAACCCTACACGGGCCATCGAAATCGTTATAACACGATTAAATTCCTTAGAGAGTCGAATAACTAATTTCGAGGGTTTGGGGTTGGCAGGCATTTCAACGCCACCGACTGAAAACCCTGAACCACTACGAGGACCAAGTACTGAGGCAGACCTGAGAGATATTTCCAAGCTCCCTGACTCAGTCAAGGAGTTACAGGTCTTTGATGGAAACCCCATCCATTATGTCTCATGGGTCCACAGTGTAGAAACAGTGTTGAAGGATTATGAGATTGTTCGGACCAAGCCCATTTACAGGGCGATCCTTCAACACATTCGACAAAAAATAAGGGGAAAGGCCGATTCTGCCCTCGTTTCGTATAATATATTCGATAACGAGTGGGCAGAGGTAAAGAAAATCCTGTCTCTGCACTATGCAGATAAAAGGGATCTGGCAACTCTCGAACATCAACTTAATCAGTTGAGTCAAGGGTCTTCACGGATGGACGATTTCTACGCCACTGTGAACCACCAATTCTCTCTAATTATCAACAAGATAAGGGCAGAGACATATTCCACTGAGACTATGGACGCCTTGGTGGAAGGCTATCGTAATCGGGCTCTTGACGTTTTTGTGCGGGGCCTAAGCGGAGACCTCTCTAGGCTCCTTATTATTCAGAAGCCAAGGACGCTTCCAGAAGCCTATTCGGCATGCCTACAGATGCAGAACCTTACCTATAGAAACAGTTCGGTTCACATCCAAGCATCGAATACCATTTCTTCCCCAATACACTATGCCTTCAAAAATGGAAATAGATCCTCCTATACAAGAAATCCGAACAGATTCGAAAATAACCGTAGTAGAAAAAATTCAACAACCTCACACCTCTTGGAGGTCAAACTTCCAAGGGAGACAATATTCGCCACCAAGGCCAACTGGTCCTAAGCCTCCAATTAAAATGGAAGTGGATAATTCCATTCAAACAAGGAACGTGAACTACATGAATAATCCCAACCCATTCAAACGAGAGGCTGGTAGTTCCGACAACTACCGCGGCAAACAACAACGCCTCTACCACATAAATGCAGATGTCCCGGAATCAACAGAAGAACCTGAGGTCAACCTCAACTTGGCGCATTCGGGAAGAGAGGAAAATTTTATGGAAGGTGCCTCGTTTCCAGCGTACCATACCTAGAGTACGCTACACGAGACGGGGAAATCTTGCATTTCCTTGTAGATACTGGTGCAAATAAAAACTTTATTAAACCTAGGCTAGCACCAGAGCCACAATCAGTCAGAACGCCATTTTTTATAAACAGTCCCGCTGGACGCATCTGCATAAAAAATAAAATATGCGGTAAGTTTTTCTCCTTTGTTGGTTGCGACTTAGAAGTTACCTTTTTCATCCTTCCAAGCTTTGAATCGTTCGATGGAATAATCGGCGATGACACGCTTAAGGAACTCAAGGCAATAATCGACAGGGAGAAAAATGAATTAATTATTAAACCAAATATAAAAATCCCTCTAAAAAATAAAACCTCTGACACAGTCAATAGCTTAATAATCCTCAACAAAAACACTTCCGAAAAATCCAAGATAAAATTAGAAGCCCTTTGCAACAAATTTATTGACTTATTTGGCCCAGTTAGAAATGAAATGGTAGAAACCAATGTAAGGGCCGAGATAAAGACGAACACAGATGAACCCATCTATACGAAGAGTTATCCTTACCCTGCTTGCATGCGTCAAGAAGTTGAAAGGCAGGTAAGTGAACTCCTAGATGAAAATATCATCCGCCCTTCGAAAAGCCCGTATAACTCACCTGTGTGGGTTGTGCCAAAGAAACCTAAGCCCGACGGCGAAAAGCAATACAGAATGGTCATAGACTATAAGCGATTAAACGCAGTGACCATTTCTGATACTTATCCGATTCCGGACATAAACAACACTCTAGCGAGCCTCGGAAATGCCAAGTTTTTTACTACCTTAGACCTTACCTCAGGATTCCACCAAATAGCCATGAACGAAAAGGACATTCCTAAGACTGCCTTTTCCACTATGAACGGCAAATTTGAATATGTCCGACTACCCTTCGGGCTCAAGAACGCCCCTGCCACCTTCCAGCGCATGATAGATGACGTTCTTAAAGAGCTAATCGGGAAGATTTGCTACGTTTATATAGATGATATTATCATTTATAGCAACTCTGAAGATGAGCATCTAAGAGACATAGAAGTTATCTTCTCCAAAATTCACGAAGCCGGATTGAAAATTAATTTGGAAAAAACACACTTCCTTGACACTAGTGTAGAATTTCTAGGATACCTAGTCACATCCGACGGTATCCTTCCCAATCCTGAAAAGGTAAAAGCTATTGAAGGTATTCTCCCTCCAAATACCTTGAAAGAATTGAAAAGCTTCCTAGGACTCACCTCCTACTATAGAAGGTTTATAAGAGATTATGCCAAGGTATCGAAACCTCTGACGAATATGACACGCGGAGAGTTTTCTCAGGTAAGGGCCAATCAATCCAAAAAGGTTCAAATTCAACTCGATTCGGAAGGACTCAAAGCCTTCGAAACCCTTAAACAGCTCCTAACTTCAGCAGACGTATTGGCTTTTCCTGATTTTGAAAAGCCCTTCAATTTAACGACAGACGCTTCAAACTACGCCATCGGGGCTGTATTGTCTCAAGGCGAGCACGGAAAGGACAAACCAATTTCGTTCATCTCCCGTTCTCTGAATAAAACAGAGGAGGGATATGCAACAAACGAAAAGGAACTCAGAGCCATTGTTTGGGCTCTCGACAACCTTAGAAATTACCTTTACGGTGCAAAATTGATAAGGATCTACACTGATCACCAACCCTTGACTTTCACATTAAGTAATAGAAATTACAATGCGAAGCTTAAGCGTTGGAAATCAAGAATCGAAGAGTATAACTACGAGTTGATTTATACACCTGGTAAATCAAACTCTGTGGCTGACGCTCTCTCACGGCTCCGAACAGAGGTTAACCATCTCACAAGTTCAAGTTCCTTTTCATCACGGACAAATACTGCAAACGAACAACGAACGGACACATCGACTGACACTGCGAATGAAGGACAAAGCAACAGGACATACGAATTTGAAACTGCAACTGCTGAAGAAGGTTTGTGCGAAAGATCCTTCGATGAAGAGTCTGGGACGATGCACAGTGCTGAACAAGACAGCTCGGACCTGATACCACACGTGGAAGCTCCGATTAATGTCTTTAGGAGTCAACTTATTATTAAAATTGGCATTGATCTTACTTCTCATGAAGAACCACATGCTGGCTACCATCGCCATTATGTTTCCATGAAAAATTTGGACAAGAAAAATCTTTTTGAAGCTCTTAGGGAAAATCTGAACCCTAATGTAATAAATGGGTTAAAAATTCCAGAAGATTATATTGGGTTACTCCAGGATTTATATTTAGAGTCCTTTAGCAAATATAAAATAAGAATTACCCAGAGGGTGGTCGAAGACGTGGCTAACGAGGAGCGGAGATTCTCCATAATAGAAGATGAGCATAAAAGAGCTCATCGCGCTCCTAGGGAAAACAAGGATCAGATCCTTGAAAAATATTATTTCCCCCAAATGATGTCTCACATTAGAAGATTTGCTACTTCTTGCGACACATGTAAAATCAACAAGTATGATAGACGTCCCCACAAACCCGAATTACAAGCAACACCTATTCCTAAATATCCGTGCGAAATTATTCACATGGATATTATGGAGATTCAAAATGAAAAATTCTTAACTGTTGTAGATAAATTTTCAAAATTTAGCAAATTCTTTCATATCAAAGATAAATCGGCAATTTACATTAGAGGAAAAATAATAAAAATCCTGCACTACTTTACAGTCCCTCTTATATTAGTTACAGATAACGAGAAAGGATTTCTGAGCCCAATTGTGTTAAATCTGATTAAAAACCTAGGAGTAAAATTGTATTTAACTCCATCATACAGAAGTGAGGTCAACGGTCAGATTGAAAGGGTCCACTCTACCGTCCTGGAGATTTATAGGTGTCTCAGGTTAGAATATTCAAGTATGAAAGTTAAAGAACTTGTTTACGTGGCGGTCGATAGATACAATAACACCATCCATTCAGTCACGGACAAAAAGCCATCAGATATCTTTTTCAATAGGTCACAACGAGTCAATTATCAAAACCTCTTGAACATCCGCTCTAAGATCAACAAAGACCTAAGGGGAGTAATAAGAAAGAACATGATGGCTAGAAATATTAGACAGAACTTGAACAGAGTGCCCCCAAGGAAGTACAGTCAAGGTGACGCTGTATATGTTGCCATAAAAGGCATAAAAAGCAAAAATAAACCCTTGTTCAGGAAAGAAATTGTGGCCAAAGATAATCGCGTTACAATAACGACATTAAGCGGGAAAAGAATTCATAAGGCCCATTTAAAAAATACTAATTAAGACACAAATGTTTTTTCTTTTTCAAAAAGTTTAGGTCAAAGAACGTTTATATAAAAAAAAATATAGAATCGCACATACAAAAAAAAACACAAAATGATTATGACAAAGAACAAAAATATACAAAAATCAATGCACTAAATATTGCTTGGAGTTTGCTCTCACGAAACAAGGGACTGGTTCACGTTTACAATTATTTAACCATAATTACGGTGGTGTTGATCTTCGTACCCTAGTAGGCTGTTTGCTAACCTTACAACCAAAGCGGAACAATACGAACCTTCCGATCCGGCGTGACTATCCCGAAAATTTAATGGAGAGCAACTCATCGAGCATTTACAATTTCTAAAAAAAACAAAAAAAAAAAAAAAAATGTGATTTCATTCAAAAAACTATATGAAAGCCATGTTAATTTAATTAAGATACCAAGACAATAACATTGTAAATTTTATGCTTAATAAACCTTTACTGTATTACAGATTGTTAGCTCTTTTCACTCAAATGCAGACTCTACAGGTTTTTCGCTATGAATCCTCTATCGTTACAATTAAAGAAGGAAATGCTTGGGTGACGAATGGCGTTTTTAAATTGATTCATGTCATTGACTTGGAAAAATATGACGTACTTATCCGTGACACCGAACAGCTGATGTTTAAATTTATTAAAGATGAAGAGATGCGACTTATTTTGAGCTTTCATTTAAACCAGATCAAGGATCGTCTTGCTGAATTGAAAGACTCAAGAACGAGGAAAGTTAGGTCAATTAATTGGTTGGGAACAGCTTGGAAATGGGTTGGTGGTTCTCCTGACGCAACTGACTGGGACAATCTTTTGGAAAAACAGACAGACATCGACGAAAATAACAACAGACAGTATACTATTAATGAAAAACTGTTCGACACAACACGAGAAATTACTGGGAAAATTAACAAAGTTATTGAGCGTTACAACAATGCTATACAAAAAGGGGAGACGGACAAACTTAGAAACGATTTATTGAATAAGATCCTTATTTTAAAAGAAGGGGTAAATGAAATAGTAAGAGCTTGCCAAATGGCTAAAAATAGCATAGTAAATAGCAACCTTTTAGACTCAGAAGAGATCAACACTATTGTTAACGAGCTCGAAACATTGCCTTATCAAAACGTTGTGGAAGCTGTCGAATATAGCAAGCCTTCAGTTTACTGTAATGGGACATTGATGCTTTACGTGCTGTCTATACCTAAAATTGACCCTAAGGTTTACCACCTAATAACAGCTCGTGCAGCAATAAAAAATAATAGGCAACTTGATTTAGATTATTCAAAACTACTTATAAGCCATGACGAGACGTATGGACTAATCGGGAAATGTCTTAACATTGGTAACACATCTGTTTGTGAAGAGGACATCATCAAAAAATTACCTGAAGACTCTTGTCTACCCCGAATTCTGAAGGGCGGAAACGCACTTTGCGACTATAAGACAATTGACGAAGAAATAGTAGAATTGATTGGGGAAAACACAATTTTCATGACAAACTTTAACGGAACAATTTTTAATAAAAATATTACTATTCCCTTAGAAGGTACCTACTTAATTCAGCTAAGCAACGACACAATCCGTGCCAAAGAGAAGACGTACCATAGCAGGATGGTTTTCAGCCCCCAGGCACTTCCCCCGGTCCTGGAAAATGTAACTAGTAACAGGATTAAGCCAAATCTGGAATACGTGCATGAACTAAGCACAAAAAACATCGAACTAACCAAAACTTTAAAAAGATATCTTAACTCTTCTATACTTACAGAGATTTTCATCCTTCTTATTATTATAACTACTATATGTATATTCTGGAAGAAGATTTATGGAAGGGTCAACATCCCAGAGATCCGCCAGTCCCTCCGTCGGAGACCGATTCCCCTACCAGTTCCACGACCTATCCAGGAAATACAAGTTCATTGCACGAATGGTAACCCGAGTTCTTCATCCTGTTCAACGAGCAATCAGCGGGGCGCAGATATTTAAAGGGGCGGCAGTTATCACAGTCAGCCATTGACCCATGGATATATAAATGCAATCTAAGCAAACGCGCTTCACGCCTTTGCTCGTTATTTGATCCCAAGCATAACCGCGACCGACGGCAGTTTGCATGGGAAGTTCAAGGCTATTGCAATTCATGGGAACTGCAATTCAGCAGTTCAATATTAAGCTAATTTTAGGTGAATAGGTATTAAGTATGAAAATTCAACGGCACTTGCGGTTGTACTCTAGTAACAGAAAGTCATACCAATTGTAATAATTAAATCCATATCAATAACAACAACAACAACAACAACAACAACAACAACAACAACAACAACAACAACAACAACAACAACAACAACAACAACAACAACAACAACAACAACAACAACAACAACAACAACAACAACAACAACAACAACAACAACAACAACAACAACAACAACAACAACAACAACAACAACAACAACAACAACAACAACAACAACAACAACAACAACAACAACAACAACAACAACAACAACAACAACAACAACAACAACAACAACAACAACAACAACAACAACAACAACAACAACAACAACAACAACAACAACAACAACAACAACAACAACAACAACAACAACAACAACAACAACAACAACAACAACAACAACAACAACAACAACAACAACAACAACAACAACAACAACAACAACAACAACAACAACAACAACAACAACAACAACAACAACAACAACAACAACAACAACAACAACAACAACAACAACAACAACAACAACAACAACAACAACAACAACAACAACAACAACAACAACAACAACAACAACAACAACAACAACAACAACAACAACAACAACAACAACAACAACAACAACAACAACAACAACAACAACAACAACAACAACAACAACAACAACAACAACAACAACAACAACAACAACAACAACAACAACAACAACAACAACAACAACAACAACAACAACAACAACAACAACAACAACAACAACAACAACAACAACAACAACAACAACAACAACAACAACAACAACAACAACAACAACAACAACAACAACAACAACAACAACAACAACAACAACAACAACAACAACAACAACAACAACAACAACAACAACAACAACAACAACAACAACAACAACAACAACAACAACAACAACAACAACAACAACAACAACAACAACAACAACAACAACAACAACAACAACAACAACAACAACAACAACAACAACAACAACAACAACAACAACAACAACAACAACAACAACAACAACAACAACAACAACAACAACAACAACAACAACAACAACAACAACAACAACAACAACAACAACAACAACAACAACAACAACAACAACAACAACAACAACAACAACAACAACAACAACAACAACAACAACAACAACAACAACAACAACAACAACAACAACAACAACAACAACAACAACAACAACAACAACAACAACAACAACAACAACAACAACAACAACAACAACAACAACAACAACAACAACAACAACAACAACAACAACAACAACAACAACAACAACAACAACAACAACAACAACAACAACAACAACAACAACAACAACAACAACAACAACAACAACAACAACAACAACAACAACAACAACAACAACAACAACAACAACAACAACAACAACAACAACAACAACAACAACAACAACAACAACAACAACAACAACAACAACAACAACAACAACAACAACAACAACAACAACAACAACAACAACAACAACAACAACAACAACAACAACAACAACAACAACAACAACAACAACAACAACAACAACAACAACAACAACAACAACAACAACAACAACAACAACAACAACAACAACAACAACAACAACAACAACAACAACAACAACAACAACAACAACAACAACAACAACAACAACAACAACAACAACAACAACAACAACAACAACAACAACAACAACAACAACAACAACAACAACAACAACAACAACAACAACAACAACAACAACAACAACAACAACAACAACAACAACAACAACAACAACAACAACAACAACAACAACAACAACAACAACAACAACAACAACAACAACAACAACAACAACAACAACAACAACAACAACAACAACAACAACAACAACAACAACAACAACAACAACAACAACAACAACAACAACAACAACAACAACAACAACAACAACAACAACAACAACAACAACAACAACAACAACAACAACAACAACAACAACAACAACAACAACAACAACAACAACAACAACAACAACAACAACAACAACAACAACAACAACAACAACAACAACAACAACAACAACAACAACAACAACAACAACAACAACAACAACAACAACAACAACAACAACAACAACAACAACAACAACAACAACAACAACAACAACAACAACAACAACAACAACAACAACAACAACAACAACAACAACAACAACAACAACAACAACAACAACAACAACAACAACAACAACAACAACAACAACAACAACAACAACAACAACAACAACAACAACAACAACAACAACAACAACAACAACAACAACAACAACAACAACAACAACAACAACAACAACAACAACAACAACAACAACAACAACAACAACAACAACAACAACAACAACAACAACAACAACAACAACAACAACAACAACAACAACAACAACAACAACAACAACAACAACAACAACAACAACAACAACAACAACAACAACAACAACAACAACAACAACAACAACAACAACAACAACAACAACAACAACAACAACAACAACAACAACAACAACAACAACAACAACAACAACAACAACAACAACAACAACAACAACAACAACAACAACAACAACAACAACAACAACAACAACAACAACAACAACAACAACAACAACAACAACAACAACAACAACAACAACAACAACAACAACAACAACAACAACAACAACAACAACAACAACAACAACAACAACAACAACAACAACAACAACAACAACAACAACAACAACAACAACAACAACAACAACAACAACAACAACAACAACAACAACAACAACAACAACAACAACAACAACAACAACAACAACAACAACAACAACAACAACAACAACAACAACAACAACAACAACAACAACAACAACAACAACAACAACAACAACAACAACAACAACAACAACAACAACAACAACAACAACAACAACAACAACAACAACAACAACAACAACAACAACAACAACAACAACAACAACAACAACAACAACAACAACAACAACAACAACAACAACAACAACAACAACAACAACAACAACAACAACAACAACAACAACAACAACAACAACAACAACAACAACAACAACAACAACAACAACAACAACAACAACAACAACAACAACAACAACAACAACAACAACAACAACAACAACAACAACAACAACAACAACAACAACAACAACAACAACAACAACAACAACAACAACAACAACAACAACAACAACAACAACAACAACAACAACAACAACAACAACAACAACAACAACAACAACAACAACAACAACAACAACAACAACAACAACAACAACAACAACAACAACAACAACAACAACAACAACAACAACAACAACAACAACAACAACAACAACAACAACAACAACAACAACAACAACAACAACAACAACAACAACAACAACAACAACAACAACAACAACAACAACAACAACAACAACAACAACAACAACAACAACAACAACAACAACAACAACAACAACAACAACAACAACAACAACAACAACAACAACAACAACAACAACAACAACAACAACAACAACAACAACAACAACAACAACAACAACAACAACAACAACAACAACAACAACAACAACAACAACAACAACAACAACAACAACAACAACAACAACAACAACAACAACAACAACAACAACAACAACAACAACAACAACAACAACAACAACAACAACAACAACAACAACAACAACAACAACAACAACAACAACAACAACAACAACAACAACAACAACAACAACAACAACAACAACAACAACAACAACAACAACAACAACAACAACAACAACAACAACAACAACAACAACAACAACAACAACAACAACAACAACAACAACAACAACAACAACAACAACAACAACAACAACAACAACAACAACAACAACAACAACAACAACAACAACAACAACAACAACAACAACAACAACAACAACAACAACAACAACAACAACAACAACAACAACAACAACAACAACAACAACAACAACAACAACAACAACAACAACAACAACAACAACAACAACAACAACAACAACAACAACAACAACAACAACAACAACAACAACAACAACAACAACAACAACAACAACAACAACAACAACAACAACAACAACAACAACAACAACAACAACAACAACAACAACAACAACAACAACAACAACAACAACAACAACAACAACAACAACAACAACAACAACAACAACAACAACAACAACAACAACAACAACAACAACAACAACAACAACAACAACAACAACAACAACAACAACAACAACAACAACAACAACAACAACAACAACAACAACAACAACAACAACAACAACAACAACAACAACAACAACAACAACAACAACAACAACAACAACAACAACAACAACAACAACAACAACAACAACAACAACAACAACAACAACAACAACAACAACAACAACAACAACAACAACAACAACAACAACAACAACAACAACAACAACAACAACAACAACAACAACAACAACAACAACAACAACAACAACAACAACAACAACAACAACAACAACAACAACAACAACAACAACAACAACAACAACAACAACAACAACAACAACAACAACAACAACAACAACAACAACAACAACAACAACAACAACAACAACAACAACAACAACAACAACAACAACAACAACAACAACAACAACAACAACAACAACAACAACAACAACAACAACAACAACAACAACAACAACAACAACAACAACAACAACAACAACAACAACAACAACAACAACAACAACAACAACAACAACAACAACAACAACAACAACAACAACAACAACAACAACAACAACAACAACAACAACAACAACAACAACAACAACAACAACAACAACAACAACAACAACAACAACAACAACAACAACAACAACAACAACAACAACAACAACAACAACAACAACAACAACAACAACAACAACAACAACAACAACAACAACAACAACAACAACAACAACAACAACAACAACAACAACAACAACAACAACAACAACAACAACAACAACAACAACAACAACAACAACAACAACAACAACAACAACAACAACAACAACAACAACAACAACAACAACAACAACAACAACAACAACAACAACAACAACAACAACAACAACAACAACAACAACAACAACAACAACAACAACAACAACAACAACAACAACAACAACAACAACAACAACAACAACAACAACAACAACAACAACAACAACAACAACAACAACAACAACAACAACAACAACAACAACAACAACAACAACAACAACAACAACAACAACAACAACAACAACAACAACAACAACAACAACAACAACAACAACAACAACAACAACAACAACAACAACAACAACAACAACAACAACAACAACAACAACAACAACAACAACAACAACAACAACAACAACAACAACAACAACAACAACAACAACAACAACAACAACAACAACAACAACAACAACAACAACAACAACAACAACAACAACAACAACAACAACAACAACAACAACAACAACAACAACAACAACAACAACAACAACAACAACAACAACAACAACAACAACAACAACAACAACAACAACAACAACAACAACAACAACAACAACAACAACAACAACAACAACAACAACAACAACAACAACAACAACAACAACAACAACAACAACAACAACAACAACAACAACAACAACAACAACAACAACAACAACAACAACAACAACAACAACAACAACAACAACAACAACAACAACAACAACAACAACAACAACAACAACAACAACAACAACAACAACAACAACAACAACAACAACAACAACAACAACAACAACAACAACAACAACAACAACAACAACAACAACAACAACAACAACAACAACAACAACAACAACAACAACAACAACAACAACAACAACAACAACAACAACAACAACAACAACAACAACAACAACAACAACAACAACAACAACAACAACAACAACAACAACAACAACAACAACAACAACAACAACAACAACAACAACAACAACAACAACAACAACAACAACAACAACAACAACAACAACAACAACAACAACAACAACAACAACAACAACAACAACAACAACAACAACAACAACAACAACAACAACAACAACAACAACAACAACAACAACAACAACAACAACAACAACAACAACAACAACAACAACAACAACAACAACAACAACAACAACAACAACAACAACAACAACAACAACAACAACAACAACAACAACAACAACAACAACAACAACAACAACAACAACAACAACAACAACAACAACAACAACAACAACAACAACAACAACAACAACAACAACAACAACAACAACAACAACAACAACAACAACAACAACAACAACAACAACAACAACAACAACAACAACAACAACAACAACAACAACAACAACAACAACAACAACAACAACAACAACAACAACAACAACAACAACAACAACAACAACAACAACAACAACAACAACAACAACAACAACAACAACAACAACAACAACAACAACAACAACAACAACAACAACAACAACAACAACAACAACAACAACAACAACAACAACAACAACAACAACAACAACAACAACAACAACAACAACAACAACAACAACAACAACAACAACAACAACAACAACAACAACAACAACAACAACAACAACAACAACAACAACAACAACAACAACAACAACAACAACAACAACAACAACAACAACAACAACAACAACAACAACAACAACAACAACAACAACAACAACAACAACAACAACAACAACAACAACAACAACAACAACAACAACAACAACAACAACAACAACAACAACAACAACAACAACAACAACAACAACAACAACAACAACAACAACAACAACAACAACAACAACAACAACAACAACAACAACAACAACAACAACAACAACAACAACAACAACAACAACAACAACAACAACAACAACAACAACAACAACAACAACAACAACAACAACAACAACAACAACAACAACAACAACAACAACAACAACAACAACAACAACAACAACAACAACAACAACAACAACAACAACAACAACAACAACAACAACAACAACAACAACAACAACAACAACAACAACAACAACAACAACAACAACAACAACAACAACAACAACAACAACAACAACAACAACAACAACAACAACAACAACAACAACAACAACAACAACAACAACAACAACAACAACAACAACAACAACAACAACAACAACAACAACAACAACAACAACAACAACAACAACAACAACAACAACAACAACAACAACAACAACAACAACAACAACAACAACAACAACAACAACAACAACAACAACAACAACAACAACAACAACAACAACAACAACAACAACAACAACAACAACAACAACAACAACAACAACAACAACAACAACAACAACAACAACAACAACAACAACAACAACAACAACAACAACAACAACAACAACAACAACAACAACAACAACAACAACAACAACAACAACAACAACAACAACAACAACAACAACAACAACAACAACAACAACAACAACAACAACAACAACAACAACAACAACAACAACAACAACAACAACAACAACAACAACAACAACAACAACAACAACAACAACAACAACAACAACAACAACAACAACAACAACAACAACAACAACAACAACAACAACAACAACAACAACAACAACAACAACAACAACAACAACAACAACAACAACAACAACAACAACAACAACAACAACAACAACAACAACAACAACAACAACAACAACAACAACAACAACAACAACAACAACAACAACAACAACAACAACAACAACAACAACAACAACAACAACAACAACAACAACAACAACAACAACAACAACAACAACAACAACAACAACAACAACAACAACAACAACAACAACAACAACAACAACAACAACAACAACAACAACAACAACAACAACAACAACAACAACAACAACAACAACAACAACAACAACAACAACA
>CATNUY010000125.1:30000-33574 GCA_951217065.1 Baccha elongata | reverse complement strand
CATAGTGTGAAGTAAATTTCTAATGCGGACTTCTAATCCGTCATGGGCTCAACCATTTTGTTTTTTGGTACCTTTCGCTTTCACAGGCAGATCCAAGAAAATTACTTCATAGAAATAAATTCTCGAAATCTCAGTACCTACCCCTAATTGGTTGTTATTTCTCGACTATAAAAGCTAGTTTATAGACCGTGAAGTTACGATACATTGGCACTTGCGTCCAACGTGGGGAAAACGAAAAATTTTCTCGATTCCTTAAAGTAGTTTAGAAACAGACATTATCGCAGCAACCTTTGTGATGCCAAAAAAACATTTTGAATAAAGTCTTTGGACTTAGAAAATTTTTGGACTTAAAAAATTTTTTCAACTTGAAAAAATTTTATTTACTCTTTTCATTGATTTCGGACTTAGAATAATTTTTTATATATTATTTTCATGATATGTCTTATATTTGCCTTCAATTTGTGGATATTTTTCTTTTGTGTAATATAATAATATTTTTTTGCAACTTTTAGGTCCCTTCCACATAATAGATTATAAATGCGCTTCTTCGCACCTCAGACTGTGAGGGTAGAAAAAACTTTGATTAAAGTCTTTGGACTTAGAAAATTTTTTGGACTTAAAAAATTTTTTCAACTTGAAAAAATTTTATTTACTCTTTTCATTGATTTCGGACTTAGAATAATTTTTTATATATTATTTTCATGATATGTCTTATATTTGCCTTCAATTTGTGGATATTTTTCTTTTGTGTAATATAATAATATTTTTTTGCAACTTTTAGGTCCCTTCCACATAATAGATTATAAATGCGCTTCTTCGCACCTCAGACTGTGAGGGTGGAAAAAACATTTGATTAAAGTCTTTGGACTTAGAAAATTTTTTGGACTTAAAAAATTTTTTCAACTTGAAAAAATTTTATTTACTCTTTTCATTGATTTCGGACTTAGAATAATTTTTTATATATTATTTTCATGATATGTCTTATATTTGCCTTCAATTTGTGGATATTTTTCTTTTGTGTAATATAATAATATTTTTTTGCAACTTTTAGGTCCCTTCCACATAATAGATTATAAACGCGCTTCTTCGCACCTCAGACTGTGAGGGTAGAAAAAACATTTGATTAAAGTCTTTGGACTTAGAAAATTTTTTGGACTTAAAAAATTTTTTCAACTTGAAAAAATTTTATTTACTCTTTTCATTGATTTCGGACTTAGAATAATTTTTTATATATTATTTTCATGATATGTCTTATATTTGCCTTCAATTTGTGGATATTTTTCTTTTGTGTAATATAATAATATTTTTTTGCAACTTTTAGGTCCCTTCCACATAATAGATTATAAACGCGCTTCTTCGCACCTCAGACTGTGAGGGTAGAAAAAACATTTGATTAAAGTCTTTGGACTTAGAAAATTTTTTGGACTTAAAAAATTTTTTCAACTTGAAAAAATTTTATTTACTCTTTTCATTGATTTCGGACTTAGAATAATTTTTTATATATTATTTTCATGATATGTCTTATATTTGCCTTCAATTTGTGGATATTTTTCTTTTGTGTAATATAATAATATTTTTTTGCAACTTTTAGGTCCCTTCCACATAATAGATTATAAATGCGCTTCTTCGCACCTCAGACTGTGAGGGTAGAAAAAACATTTGATTAAAGTCTTTGGACTTAGAAAATTTTTTGGACTTAAAAAATTTTTTCAACTTGAAAAAATTTTATTTACTCTTTTCATTGATTTCGGACTTAGAATAATTTTTTATATATTATTTTCATGATATGTCTTATATTTGCCTTCAATTTGTGGATATTTTTCTTTTGTGTAATATAATAATATTTTTTTGCAACTTTTAGGTCCCTTCCACATAATAGATTATAAACGCGCTTCTTCGCACCTCAGACTGTGAGGGTAGAAAAAACATTTGATTAAAGTCTTTGGACTTAGAAAATTTTTTGGACTTAAAAAATTTTTTCAACTTGAAAAAATTTTATTTACTCTTTTCATTGATTTCGGACTTAGAATAATTTTTTATATATTATTTTCATGATATGTCTTATATTTGCCTTCAATTTGTGGATATTTTTCTTTTGTGTAATATAATAATATTTTTTTGCAACTTTTAGGTCCCTTCCACATAATAGATTATAAATGCGCTTCTTCGCACCTCAGACTGTGAGGGTAGAAAAAACATTTGATTAAAGTCTTTGGACTTAGAAAATTTTTTGGACTTAAAAAATTTTTTCAACTTGAAAAAATTTTATTTACTCTTTTCATTGATTTCGGACTTAGAATAATTTTTTATATATTATTTTCATGATATGTCTTATATTTGCCTTCAATTTGTGGATATTTTTCTTTTGTGTAATATAATAATATTTTTTTGCAACTTTTAGGTCCCTTCCACATAATAGATTATAAACGCGCTTCTTCGCACCTCAGACTGTGAGGGTAGAAAAAACATTTGATTAAAGTCTTTGGACTTAGAAAATTTTTTGGACTTAAAAAATTTTTTCAACTTGAAAAAATTTTATTTACTCTTTTCATTGATTTCGGACTTAGAATAATTTTTTATATATTATTTTCATGATATGTCTTATATTTGCCTTCAATTTGTGGATATTTTTCTTTTGTGTAATATAATAATATTTTTTTGCAACTTTTAGGTCCCTTCCACATAATAGATTATAAATGCGCTTCTTCGCACCTCAGACTGTGAGGGTAGAAAAAACATTTGATTAAAGTCTTTGGACTTAGAAAATTTTTTGGACTTAAAAAATTTTTTCAACTTGAAAAAATTTTATTTACTCTTTTCATTGATTTCGGACTTAGAATAATTTTTTATATATTATTTTCATGATATGTCTTATATTTGCCTTCAATTTGTGGATATTTTTCTTTTGTGTAATATAATAATATTTTTTTGCAACTTTTAGGTCCCTTCCACATAATAGATTATAAACGCGCTTCTTCGCACCTCAGACTGTGAGGGTAGAAAAAACATTTGATTAAAGTCTTTGGACTTAGAAAATTTTTTGGACTTAAAAAATTTTTTCAACTTGAAAAAATTTTATTTACTCTTTTCATTGATTTCGGACTTAGAATAATTTTTTATACATTATTTTCATGGTATGTCTTATATTTGCCTTCAATTTGTGGATATTTTTCTTTTGTGTAATATAATAATATTTTTTTGCAACTTTTAGGTCCCTTCCACATAATAGATTATAAACGCGCTTCTTCGCACCTCAGACTGTGAGGGTAGAAAAAACATTTGATTAAAGTCTTTGGACTTAGAAAATTTTTTGGACTTAAAAAATTTTTTCAACTTGAAAAAATTTTATTTACTCTTTTCATTGATTTCGGACTTAGAATAATTTTTTATATATTATTTTCATGATATGTCTTATATTTGCCTTCAATTTGTGGATATTTTTCTTTTGTGTAATATAATAATATTTTTTTGCAACTTTTAGGTCCCTTCCACATAATAGATTATAAACGCGCTTCTTCGCACCTCAGACTGTGAGGGTAGAAAAAACATTTGATTAAAGTCTTTGGACTTAGAA
>CATNUY010000125.1:17500-20000 GCA_951217065.1 Baccha elongata | reverse complement strand
AAACATTTGATTAAAGTCTTTGGACTTAGAAAATTTTTTGGACTTAAAAAATTTTTTCAACTTGAAAAAATTTTATTTACTCTTTTCATTGATTTCGGACTTAGAATAATTTTTTATATATTATTTTCATGATATGTCTTATATTTGCCTTCAATTTGTGGATATTTTTCTTTTGTGTAATATAATAATATTTTTTTGCAACTTTTAGGTCCCTTCCACATAATAGATTATAAACGCGCTTCTTCGCACCTCAGACTGTGAGGGTAGAAAAAACATTTGATTAAAGTCTTTGGACTTAGAAAATTTTTTGGACTTAAAAAATTTTTTCAACTTGAAAAAATTTTATTTACTCTTTTCATTGATTTCGGACTTAGAATAATTTTTTATATATTATTTTCATGATATGTCTTATATTTGCCTTCAATTTGTGGATATTTTTCTTTTGTGTAATATAATAATATTTTTTTGCAACTTTTAGGTCCCTTCCACATAATAGATTATAAATGCGCTTCTTCGCACCTCAGACTGTGAGGGTAGAAAAAACATTTGATTAAAGTCTTTGGACTTAGAAAATTTTTTGGACTTAAAAAATTTTTTCAACTTGAAAAAATTTTATTTACTCTTTTCATTGATTTCGGACTTAGAATAATTTTTTATATATTATTTTCATGATATGTCTTATATTTGCCTTCAATTTGTGGATATTTTTCTTTTGTGTAATATAATAATATTTTTTTGCAACTTTTAGGTCCCTTCCACATAATAGATTATAAACGCGCTTCTTCGCACCTCAGACTGTGAGGGTAGAAAAAACATTTGATTAAAGTCTTTGGACTTAGAAAATTTTTTGGACTTAAAAAATTTTTTCAACTTGAAAAAATTTTATTTACTCTTTTCATTGATTTCGGACTTAGAATAATTTTTTATATATTATTTTCATGATATGTCTTATATTTGCCTTCAATTTGTGGATATTTTTCTTTTGTGTAATATAATAATATTTTTTTGCAACTTTTAGGTCCCTTCCACATAATAGATTATAAATGCGCTTCTTCGCACCTCAGACTGTGAGGGTAGAAAAAACATTTGATTAAAGTCTTTGGACTTAGAAAATTTTTTGGACTTAAAAAATTTTTTCAACTTGAAAAAATTTTATTTACTCTTTTCATTGATTTCGGACTTAGAATAATTTTTTATATATTATTTTCATGATATGTCTTATATTTGCCTTCAATTTGTGGATATTTTTCTTTTGTGTAATATAATAATATTTTTTTGCAACTTTTAGGTCCCTTCCACATAATAGATTATAAACGCGCTTCTTCGCACCTCAGACTGTGAGGGTAGAAAAAACATTTGATTAAAGTCTTTGGACTTAGAAAATTTTTTGGACTTAAAAAATTTTTTCAACTTGAAAAAATTTTATTTACTCTTTTCATTGATTTCGGACTTAGAATAATTTTTTATATATTATTTTCATGATATGTCTTATATTTGCCTTCAATTTGTGGATATTTTTCTTTTGTGTAATATAATAATATTTTTTTGCAACTTTTAGGTCCCTTCCACATAATAGATTATAAATGCGCTTCTTCGCACCTCAGACTGTGAGGGTAGAAAAAACATTTGATTAAAGTCTTTGGACTTAGAAAATTTTTTGGACTTAAAAAATTTTTTCAACTTGAAAAAATTTTATTTACTCTTTTCATTGATTTCGGACTTAGAATAATTTTTTATATATTATTTTCATGATATGTCTTATATTTGCCTTCAATTTGTGGATATTTTTCTTTTGTGTAATATAATAATATTTTTTTGCAACTTTTAGGTCCCTTCCACATAATAGATTATAAACGCGCTTCTTCGCACCTCAGACTGTGAGGGTAGAAAAAACATTTGATTAAAGTCTTTGGACTTAGAAAATTTTTTGGACTTAAAAAATTTTTTCAACTTGAAAAAATTTTATTTACTCTTTTCATTGATTTCGGACTTAGAATAATTTTTTATACATTATTTTCATGGTATGTCTTATATTTGCCTTCAATTTGTGGATATTTTTCTTTTGTGTAATATAATAATATTTTTTTGCAACTTTTAGGTCCCTTCCACATAATAGATTATAAACGCGCTTCTTCGCACCTCAGACTGTGAGGGTAGAAAAAACATTTGATTAAAGTCTTTGGACTTAGAAAATTTTTTGGACTTAAAAAATTTTTTCAACTTGAAAAAATTTTATTTACTCTTTTCATTGATTTCGGACTTAGAATAATTTTTTATATATTATTTTCATGATATGTCTTATATTTGCCTTCAATTTGTGGATATTTTTCTTTTGTGTAATATAATAATATTTTTTTGCAACTTTTAGGTCCCTTCCACATAATAGATTATAAACGCGCTTCTTCGCACCTCAGACTGTGAGGGTAGAAAAAACATTTGATTAAAGTCTTTGGACTTAGAAAATTTTTTGGACTTAAAAAATTTTTTCAACTTGAAAAAA
>CATNUY010000125.1:5000-7500 GCA_951217065.1 Baccha elongata | reverse complement strand
GGACTTAAAAAATTTTTTCAACTTGAAAAAATTTTATTTACTCTTTTCATTGATTTCGGACTTAGAATAATTTTTTATATATTATTTTCATGATATGTCTTATATTTGCCTTCAATTTGTGGATATTTTTCTTTTGTGTAATATAATAATATTTTTTTGCAACTTTTAGGTCCCTTCCACATAATAGATTATAAACGCGCTTCTTCGCACCTCAGACTGTGAGGGTAGAAAAAACATTTGATTAAAGTCTTTGGACTTAGAAAATTTTTTGGACTTAAAAAATTTTTTCAACTTGAAAAAATTTTATTTACTCTTTTCATTGATTTCGGACTTAGAATAATTTTTTATATATTATTTTCATGATATGTCTTATATTTGCCTTCAATTTGTGGATATTTTTCTTTTGTGTAATATAATAATATTTTTTTGCAACTTTTAGGTCCCTTCCACATAATAGATTATAAATGCGCTTCTTCGCACCTCAGACTGTGAGGGTAGAAAAAACATTTGATTAAAGTCTTTGGACTTAGAAAATTTTTTGGACTTAAAAAATTTTTTCAACTTGAAAAAATTTTATTTACTCTTTTCATTGATTTCGGACTTAGAATAATTTTTTATATATTATTTTCATGATATGTCTTATATTTGCCTTCAATTTGTGGATATTTTTCTTTTGTGTAATATAATAATATTTTTTTGCAACTTTTAGGTCCCTTCCACATAATAGATTATAAACGCGCTTCTTCGCACCTCAGACTGTGAGGGTAGAAAAAACATTTGATTAAAGTCTTTGGACTTAGAAAATTTTTTGGACTTAAAAAATTTTTTCAACTTGAAAAAATTTTATTTACTCTTTTCATTGATTTCGGACTTAGAATAATTTTTTATATATTATTTTCATGATATGTCTTATATTTGCCTTCAATTTGTGGATATTTTTCTTTTGTGTAATATAATAATATTTTTTTGCAACTTTTAGGTCCCTTCCACATAATAGATTATAAATGCGCTTCTTCGCACCTCAGACTGTGAGGGTAGAAAAAACATTTGATTAAAGTCTTTGGACTTAGAAAATTTTTTGGACTTAAAAAATTTTTTCAACTTGAAAAAATTTTATTTACTCTTTTCATTGATTTCGGACTTAGAATAATTTTTTATATATTATTTTCATGATATGTCTTATATTTGCCTTCAATTTGTGGATATTTTTCTTTTGTGTAATATAATAATATTTTTTTGCAACTTTTAGGTCCCTTCCACATAATAGATTATAAACGCGCTTCTTCGCACCTCAGACTGTGAGGGTAGAAAAAACATTTGATTAAAGTCTTTGGACTTAGAAAATTTTTTGGACTTAAAAAATTTTTTCAACTTGAAAAAATTTTATTTACTCTTTTCATTGATTTCGGACTTAGAATAATTTTTTATATATTATTTTCATGATATGTCTTATATTTGCCTTCAATTTGTGGATATTTTTCTTTTGTGTAATATAATAATATTTTTTTGCAACTTTTAGGTCCCTTCCACATAATAGATTATAAATGCGCTTCTTCGCACCTCAGACTGTGAGGGTAGAAAAAACATTTGATTAAAGTCTTTGGACTTAGAAAATTTTTTGGACTTAAAAAATTTTTTCAACTTGAAAAAATTTTATTTACTCTTTTCATTGATTTCGGACTTAGAATAATTTTTTATATATTATTTTCATGATATGTCTTATATTTGCCTTCAATTTGTGGATATTTTTCTTTTGTGTAATATAATAATATTTTTTTGCAACTTTTAGGTCCCTTCCACATAATAGATTATAAACGCGCTTCTTCGCACCTCAGACTGTGAGGGTAGAAAAAACATTTGATTAAAGTCTTTGGACTTAGAAAATTTTTTGGACTTAAAAAATTTTTTCAACTTGAAAAAATTTTATTTACTCTTTTCATTGATTTCGGACTTAGAATAATTTTTTATACATTATTTTCATGGTATGTCTTATATTTGCCTTCAATTTGTGGATATTTTTCTTTTGTGTAATATAATAATATTTTTTTGCAACTTTTAGGTCCCTTCCACATAATAGATTATAAACGCGCTTCTTCGCACCTCAGACTGTGAGGGTAGAAAAAACATTTGATTAAAGTCTTTGGACTTAGAAAATTTTTTGGACTTAAAAAATTTTTTCAACTTGAAAAAATTTTATTTACTCTTTTCATTGATTTCGGACTTAGAATAATTTTTTATATATTATTTTCATGATATGTCTTATATTTGCCTTCAATTTGTGGATATTTTTCTTTTGTGTAATATAATAATATTTTTTTGCAACTTTTAGGTCCCTTCCACATAATAGATTATAAACGCGCTTCTTCGCACCTCAGACTGTGAGGGTAGAAAAAACATTTGATTAAAGTCTTTGGACTTAGAAAATTTTTTGGACTTAAAAAATTTTTTCAACTTGAAAAAATTTTATTTACTCTTTTCATTGATTTCGGACTTAGAATAA